>JAUELU010092402.1:1107-13329 GCA_032357145.1 Evasterias troschelii
ATGGTTAGGGGTCAGGTATGCCCTGATGAATTGAGGCAGTTGTACTGATGTGGTTGGGGTCAGGTGTGCCCTGATGAATTGAGTCAGTTGTGCTGACGTGGTTGGGGTCAGGTGTGCCCTGACGATTTGAGTCAGTTGTACTGACGTGGTTGGGGTCAGGTATGCCCTGATGATTTGAGTCAGTTGTGCTGACGTGGTTGGGGTCAGGTGTGCCCTGATGATTTGAGTCAGTTGTACTGACGTGGTTGGGGTCAGGTATGCCCTGATGATTTGAGTCAGTTGTACTGAAATGGTTAGGGGTCAGGTATGCCCTGATGAATTGAGGCAGTTGTACTGATGTGGTTGGGGTCAGGTGTGCCCTGATGATTTGATTCAGTTGTACTGACATGGTTGGGGGCCAGGTGTGCCCTGATGAATTGAGTCAGTTGTATTGAAATGGTTGGGGTCAGGTGTGCCCTGGTTTTTTGAGTCAGTTGTACTGACATAGTTGGGGGTCAGGTGTGCCCTGTTGATTTGAGTCAGTTTTACTGACATGGTTAGGGGTCAGGTGTGCCCTGATAAATTGAGGCAGTTGTACTGACATGGTTGGGGGCCAAGTGTGCCCTGATAAATTGAGTCAGTTGTATTGAAGTGGTTGGGGGTCAGGTGTGCCCTGGTGTTTTGAGTCAGTTGTACTGACATAGTTGGGGGTCAGGTGTGCCCTGATGATTTGAGTCAGTTTTACTGACATGGTAAGGGGTCAGGTGTGCCCTGATAAATTGAGGCAGTTGTACTGACATAGTTTGGGGTCAGGTGTGCCCTGATGATTTGAGTCAGTTGTACTGACATGGTTGGGGGCCAGGTGTGCCCTGATGATTTAAGGCAGCAGTACTTACATGATTGGGGGTCAGGTGTGCCCAGTTTGAGTCAGTTGTACCATAGAGCAAGGACTTTGCTCTATGGTTGTACTGACATGGTTGGGGTCAGGTGTGCCCTTATGATTAGAGTCAGTTTTACTGACATGGTATGGGGGTCAGGTATGCCCTAATGAGTTGAGTCAGTTGTATTGACATGGTTGGGGGTAAAGGTGTGCCCTAATAATTTGAGTCAGTTGCACTGACATGGTTGGGGGTCAGGTGTGCCCTGATGATTTGAGTCAGTTGAGCTCACATGGTTGGGGGTCAGGTGTGCCTAGTTTGAGTCAGTTGTACTGACATGGTTTGGGGTCAGGTGTGCCCTAATGATATGAGTCAGTTGTACTGAATGGTTGCGGTCAGGTGTACTCGTAACCACAGTTTGAGTCAGTTTTATTACTGACATGGTCAGGTACCTGACCCCAACCATGTAAGTATTTGGGCACTAATGATACAATTTTATCTGTTGGAATTAAAACAGTTTTTCAAGGCTGTGACATTCAATCAAACAATTTGTTTTTGTGTCAATTACTATTCTGTGTTTAATTACCTTCATAAATGTGCAGACCGCCAGGATTCAGAAACCTCTGTGTTCCATAACTCTGTGGATTTATGATCTGTAAACTTGAGCGAACAAGTCCAGTACCCTCATGTATGGAATCAGTCCAGTACACAAAACCGTCATACACAGCTATGTCAAACGGCTGGTAACTGCCCTGAAAAGATTGTGCAATAATTCTCCGATCCCAGCCATTGAGGTCAGAGGATTCTATTCGGCCTGTTTGAGCATCACACCAGTATAGTCGAGCACCTTTAAAAGGGAATTCAAATAGTTCGATATAAATACAGTATGGTTACAATGTGTTATTTGAATTGGCATCAATAAAAGTACATTATTGTACTACCAGTCCTCCTTGTCTGTGTGTTTTTAACAATACCAGACACAATTGCTCTGGTAATGTTTGTGATCAGTAGAGTGTGGATTGGAGTCCAAGTCATAACCCTTGTGTTCGTAAGCAAGACACTTCACCATTACTGCCGTGTTCTTTATCCCTTGTGTTGTGTAATGCACGTAAAATAACCTAGTGCACTTATTGTAAAAAGAAGGGGTTCGCCCTGGTGTTCCTGGTTTGATTGGTGCTATACATTGTATATAAAGGAATAGGCCTCATATTACATCAAAAACGAACCTCCACATATCTTGCAGGATTAATACTGTAGTGCATAAAACAGTAGTGCTGAAAACTGTAATATTAAGCAGGGTATAAATGTCAATTGTTATTAGACATGCGTATAGCAAGTGTAATTGGTTACTTTGATTGCAGTTTTAAAAAAAAACAAAAAAAAAACAGCTTCCACATTTTATTTTTAGAAGCTTGAAATACAGTTCGGGAAAATTACATCCGGTCTAATCATCAATCATGAGGTGTTGTGGTCAGCGGTCTAGTGCACTGGTATCACGTTTTGGTGTTGTTAGGGTGAGGGTTCGGTTCCCAGTCAGGGCACTTGTGTCCTTGAGCAAGACACTTTACACAACTACACCATATTATGTCCCTTGGGTTGAATGTAACCTTTATGTACTGTATTGATTGTTGCATTGGCATTACAATTAATTCTCACCTTGGGAGTCTAGAACCAGACCATTTGGCCAGACCAGATTGGTATCCACCAATGCCGTTCGATCAGATCCATCTGTGTTGGCTCGCTCAATCCTTGGCAAATCACCCCAATCCGTCCAGAAAAGATACCTGTTTGAGAATAATATCACTACAATCAAGGGAGCTGCCAACATTTGCATCTTGCAATCAGGGAGATTGTGTTCAATAATATTAGGGAGATATTTTGAATTACATTCAACATAAGGGGGAAAAAGTTTTCATTATCAGGGTAAGATTGGTTTCTTTTCAGGGAACTTTCTGCAGGACCGGGGCAAGTTGGCAGCTCGTAGCTATGCTATTTTAAGCTCTCAGGGTAGAATTATGCCAATTTGAAACACATATATTCTTGACTAGAACAGCAAAAGCTGAAATGGCGAGCAGCTGATCACCAGACTGAGGAACCAATATGACAACAAAAACAAATCATTTGATGTTCAAAAAGTTGGGACAATTACAATTACGCTCTTGAAATGTGGCTTAAAAAAAAAAGGTTGAGTGAGACGATTGGTTTTGAGAACCACAAAACACAACTGTAGCCTATAATTAATCCTCTCACTACATGTAGCTTTTAGCATGTTTAGATTACAAAAACATCTCAAAACACACATTTTGAGCCTTCATGCATGTACTTTAACATTTATACCCATTGCGGAAAGCCAGCCGGACGGATAAACCGACAGAGCCTCACTCTGCATCACAAATTTGCCCCCCCAAAATATACTCATATGGCAATACAAATCTCAACATTTTACACCTGTTGTTTAGATCTCAGCCTCCCAGAGCATCACCACTGTGAATTCAGGAAGTCGCACATGTGGCCATGACCTGCAACATGATTACTCCCAGAACCAATGAAAGAGGAGGAGTAACAGAGTAACTTTCATTTCAATTATTTTGATAGTGCTAAGGATTCCCAGAAAAACGAACTTGATAAACTTACTAGGTAAAAACCCAATGGGGAAGACAATGAAGGAAGTTTCAGTTTCAGATGTGGGAGGAAAACACCACAGAATTATTCCAGGGAAAACACAGGTAATCAGGTAGGGACTGAAAACCAGTGCCCCCCCAGCGTAATTCCAACCAGGGTATAGAGGTGGAACGAGAGGAAAGATGCCACTATGCCAACCCAAACCAAGCACTCAGATGATCAGATGATCCAGGGGAGGGCCCTTAACAAGTATCAAGAATCCGTAGGGTCTAGACTAACCCAAAAGAGACAGACAGAGATTCAGGAATGAGAGGAAAAGGATGAAGGGAAAAACTGCTAGTCCTTCCAATAGTCCAGAAACAAGATAGAACCTCTTCACTCAACTATACTGCAAAATATTTGGTGACAATACCAGGCGTAATAAAGACTGTGATAAGACCACGCACACCAAACCTTACAGATCAGGATTATGGGGTCCCGCTATCGTTGTTCTATATCATTCCATTTTCTAAAGAATTCCTCTGTGAGGTCCAAGTTGAACAATTTAAAGGAAAACTGTGTGGGGTCTAATGTTCAATTGTGTAAAAGACCCCACTGCCCTAGCTCAAAATTTAACTATTTGAACTTCCTGTTTGGAAGGTAAAGTCAAAATGGAGTAATGTTTTCGAATAAAATTTCAAATATGTCATAAGCTTCAAGCAAGATGGCAACAAGATTATGACCCCATGCCATATGTTTCAGGAAATGTTTTTTTCCCCAACAACACATTACAACATAGTTTTTTGTTGTTTTCACACAAACTTGTAGGCCTACACATAATTAAACTTTGGATGGTATGTGTGTTTAATTAACTCAACCAAAATAAGCCAAAGTAGAATTCCCTTTAAACTTTTTATTAAATTAAACAGAAATAAACAAACCCTCTGTTGGTGTCCAAAATAATAGCTCTGGGTTTTACTTGCACATCTCCTGAAGAACTTGTGAGATTTACAATCACTGTTCTGTTGAATCCATCCAACGTAGCTTTCTCTATCAAATCACTTGTCGCATCGGTCCAGTACATCACACGATTTTCAAGGTCAAGGGTCAAACCATCTGGCTCTAATTTATGAGTAATTTGGGGGGAAAAGTACCGAATCAATATTTTTGAAAATAAAAGTTATTAGTTTAAATCAAAGAACTAATAAATCATTGCCAATTCTCCATGATCAGAGAAAATAATTTTGCCTGGATTTAATTTAAATGTCAATAAAATAGCATATAAAGACTGTCATTAACATTGCTTTTTAAAATTTATGTTCCCCCTCCTGCACCCCAAAAACGTAACAATAAATAAACAATAGAAAACTCTTTAAAATAGAAATCAAAAACATTTAGAAAGTAAAAACAATAGTCACAACAGTAGAAAAATTTACAGCAATGTAATGTATTTAAATAAAAATTTCAATTAATGATAAATAAAATAGATACAATTTAACGATTAAAAATATAGATGCATCATTTTAAAAAAAATTATTAGCTCTTAAAAATCTTATTTTTTTATTTGATATTGTCTTCTTTTGTTTTAGAACATTATCTTATTTCATGACAAACTTTTTGGCAAACTTGAAATCAACTTAATTGATCTAATAAAAAAACTTTTAAACTAGCCAATCAAGTAATAAACCACATGGGAAAATGACTGGGTAAATTTTATAATAATTTTGAGTTAATCAAGCGGACTTGGAGATGATGGGGGAAGACAGCCAATTTAGGGCCAGTTAGCTCATTTGTTGGTAAAGCACTAATTGGTTAATTCAGAAAATGCATGTTCAAGTCCCGCTCTTGTCAGTTTTTCTTTTTTCAACCCAAAACTTAAATAAATATTTCTTTGCCCTTTACCTAGGCCCCCCGTCTTTTGAAGTTAGATACCACCCAATGCAAGTTTCTTCACAAATCCACTCCCCCCCAAAAAAGTATAAATAAATAAATAAAAAATCATATTTAGGCTAAAGTTTAAAAAACCAAAAGGCAAAAACCCTTTCACAGGTTTTTTTGACAGTGCGATTAAAATTGAATACACTTTTTCAGCATTGCAACAAAAGTTATTGGTGGCAATTGTGCTGCGGTGCTAGACAGTGCTGTTCAGACTTTTGCAGACAACATGCCTATAACATTGGGTAATACTATTGTTCACTTCACCCTGAAAACTTTCGTTTTAGTGTTTTCATGACCTGTGTCAAACACAATTGAATTTCGCACTGAATGACGTTGCTGAATTGACATTTCGTCAGTTCATATGACAAATTGCCTGGAAGCTATCTTGGTTGTTGACTTTGGAAAGGAAATGTAATTTACAGGGACATTCCCTTCCTTTTATAAACATGTATACGACACAATTCAGTTCCTGGGGATCGTTCAGCAAACAAGTTATTTATTTGTACCCAGGAAAAACACCTTTTTAGCATAAAAACATTCAAGGACACCATTGTGTGCTGTGCTTCACAGTAAAGGGAAGTTAAAAAGTTGGTAGAGTTTTGTAAAGAAAGATAAACACTTTATCAAGGTATAACAAATAACATTGAAAAACATTAAACTTGTTTCAAGCAAGGTTCCTGATGGTGAGGCAGAGTGTGACTTTACATTTTTAGGGGCCTCCAAAAATTGATTAGCATAAAAACTTACTTGGTGAGAAGCACTACAGCTGCTGATAGTACAACCTGTTTTGAAAAAGGATTCCCTTCAAAGTAATAATATGGTTTGGATATTTATTATCCCGAAAGCAATTGAAGAGAATTGGAGAAACGAATCGTTTGAATGAATCGTTTCTCAGATTTCTGAGGGTTGGTGTCCATTTGCGAAAGCTGCAGTTGTGCCGTTGGTGTTTACTAAACAGGGATGGACTCATTCTTGGGAAAATACTTTGACAGTTTTGGTGCTGTTTTATCAGCAAGTACACTAATGATCAGCTGAAACTTTCACATGTGACTTTTATTGTACCTAAAACCTATAAATCAGCAATCCAATGACAAAAACCAATATTTGACCCTATTGTAAAGGGGGTTCTGAAGATTTTCAAGTTCTAAAAACAAAAGGCAATAATTATAAATGGTGGGGGTTTCAGTACAAAGTCACAGCATTCGAGTTACTTTTGTGTGAACAGAGGGCAAGATCAGCAAAGAAGTATGAAAACATCACGGCATTGATTTAATTGTCTCATCGTCTAGTTTTCGATAAAGATACAAAACCATAACAGCTGGTGAAACATACCATTTGCATCTGTGATGAGAACTTCCTTGCTGCTGCCATCCAAAAAGGAACGCTGAATGCTGAACAGGGCAGTGTCGGTCCAGTAGACCTTTCCATCTACAGGATCATAGTCAACTGCAAGAGGTCTAGAGTTGAGGTCTGAAGAAGTTCCCGGGATGATGGTGAAATTGAAGGCGTCTGTCTGAGCTACGTAAACCCCTGGAGGGTAACGGTTTACCACAAATGCTAGATCGTAGGGGCCTATTGTATAAAGAAACAACAATTCAGAGTTAAGCAAAGTACAAAAGGATTCACGCATCAAAACACCAAAGCCTACAAACCAGCACTCACATACAGACATACAGTATACCATCCAAAAGCAGGCAAGGAGAGAGAGCACAAAATAGAAAAACAACAGAATCAAATTTTGATTCATTTTGTCTTTTTACAATTTGTCTTTTTTGTTATATTTACAAAACTTTGCAAGAAGTGGATAAATTACCTCGACCTTTCACTGGATGGTGGCAACAAACCAACAAAATGGCAAGCACTGCAGTCCGGATGCCAACAAGTATCATGATGAACTACTGTCTCAATCTCAACTTTTATTGAAAAGAATACTCTTTGCTATGGATGATTATGTGTAAAAGGTTTCATGCATCAGATCTGCCTGAACTTAGGTCCACACAAACTGCTGCCAGAAATAGACTGAAAGTACATGTACAAGGAAGTGATACCTTCTTTGTGGAGCCATCAGAATAACCCACTTTTTTGGGGGGGTGTTCAAGGTTTTGAGTGACATTTCATGAATGTTTACCAATGGAGAATTTGGGATCAAATAATTGACATTTAAAAGCACACAAAAAGTACTTAAATGAACGTTCTCAAATCCTGGTAGCAAAGAAAAGAATGAATATTTTAAAGTTTTCACTCACTTTGTAGATCTAAATGACCCATTGGGGCATGGCAGGCGTTTAAAAACTATAAATGGTGGAAACCATGACAAACTAAAGCCCATTGAAAAGCAGACTAAACAATCAATCATCAGGCTGTAGGCTTTCATTAATTGTTAACTTTAACAGCTCTATCAAACTTTCAATGATGAACTCCATTGTGTGAGCTCCAGCTTGTATCAGGTTGGAAAAGGTGTTCAACTTTTAGTCGTTTGCAATTTAACAGGTACGCACATCATGGTCTGTGTAAACTTTGACTCAAATGCCTCCATTTAAATGACTAGTCATATCTAGTCACCTCATGACAATGAGATGAAGACTTGATGGGCAGATAGACTGCGTAGGCCCATCTTACGTTAATTTTTCGTAAATTTCAATAAATAGTTTGCAGCCTGACGCATGGACCCTAGCAGAGTCTGTTTTCGAGTAATACTCGGCTATAGGGTTGAAACGTTTGGCCACTATTTGTTGCACTTATACCACAGGTCTTTTTGGTTGGTAAGCAACTTGCAACAGCTCAATTTTTTATATTTTTTGCACTCTATATCACTCGCATAGAATAGTGCTAATTCGCTATTATCTTAAATTATCTTAATGATTGAAAAATAATTTATCTTTAAAGGGAACGTATATATTTGGTTAATTACTCTTAAAATCAATGGCAATAAAAACTTACTTGGTGAGATGTACAGCAGCCTTTGATAGCATAATGCATTCTGAGAAAGATTTCACATTGATGTGATGTGGTTATGGAAAAATATTTAAGTTTTTATACACCAAAATTTGAACCTGTAAAATGTTCTGTCAGAATCGTTCTTAGATTGTGTATTCCAATGACGGATTATTCTTCCTGCGTTGGACGGACAAAACTGCTCCAGATATTTGGTGGTATCTGAAAAAAATCTACCACCTTTTCACATGATAGTTTTATTGCATAGGTCTACACTTATATACCAGATTTGGAACGGTTCCAAAAACCAAAGGTATACTTTGCCTTTAAACAAAGGAATACTTCAGGATAGTTGATCAATTGTGTGTGATACAAAAGTTTTCAAAACTTTCTCCAGCGTAACATACCATTAAACCAACCACCATCTTGAAAGAGTGACGCAACTTCGCAAGTTGACATATAGAAACAGTGCTCCAAGGACAGGCTGAGTTCAGTTGGACTAGCTAGTTAAACCACTCTAATGTGCAATTACAATAAACTCACATGCTTAGAACATGGTACTGTTTTCAACAGTACATTTCATAATTAGCATATTAATTAGTTTTGGGTGAACACAAACCTTTCAAATTCTCTGAAACATCAGATAAGAGAATTTGGACTGAATAAAAACACATTCCAACCTGTCCAGCCATTATATTTACAGGAAAGAAATGAGGGATCAAGTTGGAACTTTCCAGTGTATTCAACCGGGGATGTGTTACATCAAAAATTTGGGTTCTGCTCTAATGACGTAATCAAGTGTCAAGTGACGTCACCTTAATGGTGCAGTTCAACAATATCTATAAATGCAGAAAACAATATGCGATCAGGCGGAAACCTTGCATGTATTCAAGCCGGGATGTGTTACATCCACAATTTGAGTACAAATCCTGGTAACATCATCAAGCGTCACATAATGTCACCTTAAAGATGCAATACAACAATATCTATAAATACAGAAAACAATACACGATGATGCTGAAACCTTTTATGTTCAACAGAAGCTGGGATGTGTTACATCTACAATTTGAAGTCACGTCACGTCACGTTACCGAGTATCAAGTGATGTCACCTTCAAGGTGCACTTTTAAAATAAAAAAAATTACAGGAAAAAATGTGTGATAAAGCTGAAAGTTTGCATGTAATCAACTCGGGATGTGTAACATCCAATATTTGAAGTCCCATTCTAATGATGTCATCAAGTGCTATGAGACATTACCTTAAAGGTGAAGTTTTATCAGACCTTTTGTATACACACAGACAAGTTTTCTAAATTTTGTCATTACATTACACCAACTCTGCTAATGTGTACATGCCTAAACCAAACACCCTGTTTTTGTTTGAACAAAAACTTATGTCTAGTTTCATTTGAAGACAGTCCATAACTCATAAATAAAACATCCATAGGGGGCCTACTGACATTTAGGACTGTTTTCAAACAGTTTTGCTTTATGTTGTAAGTCCTATCACTTTTAAATCATTTTGAATGTTGTAAAAATAATACAACCATTTTTCCTCTGTGGCTATGTTTCATGAACCATCCATGGTAAATATTGTGTCTATTTCTATACTGGTACTTGCCAGACAACCTAGAGATGCCATTTGAGGATAGAATCACACCCTTTACACCAGCATACTTAACCAGTTAACAGGGGTCGTAATTAACTACCTGTTCAAGGTGCCCACAGGGCTAGTAACCCTGAATTTTTACCAGCCCTGAACAAATTTCAGTAGCCCTGGCTGAATTTTTGTTTCCTTCTCTGTATTGCATTGATTTAATTTGCTTTCATACACGAGGCACCAAGCTAACATTATGTTGACATAAACCAAACTATGACCATACCCTTTCATTGTAAAAAAGTTTAGAATAAAACAATAAAAAACAGTCTATTTACTCAAAAAAAAAATTGTTTTGATGAGTAAAGCTCCTTCCAAAAAACGACCACGCCTGTCGCACAAAAACTTTCCATCAATCACCGACCGCGGCACCGTCTGAAATTTGTTGTATTGTGTTTGGTTGGTTGGTTCTCACCACAATAATCAGGTTCCAGTTGAATGACTGCAGGAACCAGTTGAATGACTGCGGGAACCAGTTGATTCTGCTAGTGGGTGCCAGTGTGTCATTTTGTATACTTCTTTTACATGCCATTATGCTTCATTATGGGTGTGTGTGTGTGCAGTGTACGTCATGTAAGTATAGTTATTTATTGCAGGCAACATGATGAGACTTGCCCTTCTTGTTATGACAGCGCTAGCGTGGCGGTGATCTGATATCAAAATATTTATTATCGTCCGATAACGAAATAAAAACAAGATTATTTTTCCATGAGCCCGCTGGGCTACTTAAACTGGGGGAAACGGTAGCCCAGCTGTCAATCTGGTAGTCCCGGGCAGCGGGCTACTGGCAACTTCGACCCCTGCTTAATTACTCAGTATCCCCTAGGTGTGTGTGAATTGTGTGCATTGTATACTTTGGATAATATTGTCAAAGACCACTAACCTGACTTTATTCAGTATACTCAACAAAAAAATAAAACAACCCTGTAAAAATTTGGGCTCAATCATGGTCAGCAAGAAAATAATTCAAGCAAAACCCTCAAAAAACTACCCCTGTTGGATAGAAAAAGGTGTCATGCCTGAAGCCTTTCTCAGGTTAAAAGTTTGGTGTGAAAAATGATCTCTTTCCCGTAAACTACATACACAACTTCAAAGCATGCTGTTTCTAATAATGTTTTATATCAGCAGCTTTCCAGTACTCTAAATGTATACAAAGTAAATGTTTTAATGGTTAATGCTTTTTGAAGTAATTACCAAAGGTAGGCCTATACCTCCCTTTACGCGAAATGCCATTTGAGGAAAGAAATCACATACTTACACTAAAAGTATGCCTTAGGTGTGTGTGAATATTGTGCATTTGATTGGCATAATTCCCTTAAAGTGGTCTTAACAGATTAAATAGACCTTTCAGACCCTAGAAATCAATTGTTGTGAGCTGTAGTGTAGGGCACCTTTTCAAAACTATTACTCGTGGAAAGACTTCATCACCAGCCGGTGACTGAGTGCCCCATGTTCCGACACACATATTTTGTTTCGATAACCCATCATTATCTACATGCTAGGGTTGGGGAATAGAGTCAGCCCTGGTAGGACCTCAGTGTCTGTTGCACTGCACTGGAGGAGTCCAACCTCGAAGTGTGTAACCCTCCAACCACATGTCAGTTAAATTCCCAACCTGCAAGATATCCCTCAGCAGTCTAACCATTCACCAAGACCAGGGACCAGTTGATGTGCTTAGACACAAACATTAGAAAAGCATGAAACAATTTTGCTTAGCAGAAAAAGGTACCAGCAAAAATACCATTCAATATTTCTCATACATAGCATACATTTGACAGGATTTCCTGCTATCTTTTGTTCAGCAGAATTTGCTGAAACATGAAATTGGGCCCTGGCAATTTGTTTACGGTTGACTTAATAACCACAGACCTTGCTTGAGGTATTTTTTATCTATTGGAACCCAGTCTTATAGAGGTGATTAAAGGCACAGTTTTTTGAAACATTCAAATGGTTTTAATCCTATAAAAATTCAATTTCAAAAGGTGATTGTATTTTTGAGACATGCCAAAAATCTCGAGCCGTTATGACCCTAGGCAGAAAGATTAACCCATAATTGGAATACACAATCAATCTGAGAAACATTTCATGCAAAACTTATGGCTCTCAGATGTCTCTAAAACCATACTTTGGTTTTGAAGGGAATCGTTTCTCCAAATTGTTTTAAAGGGAGTTTATACTTTTGGTAAATTTCAAAGACCAGTATCCTCACTTGGTGTATCCCAACATAAACATGAAA
>JAUELU010092428.1:0-13323 GCA_032357145.1 Evasterias troschelii
TCATCATAAATATTAATTATCAGAGGTATATCTTATCTTAATTTTGAGATATGGGCCTCTGAAATTACCAAAAACTCACCAATGCAAAATTTTGGGTGAAAAAATGGGCAGGGCTACAATGTTGTAGGGATGTTATCTTAAAAACCAAAAAGATTTGGCAGAAAAAATTTGGTGTGTGTTCATTACACCTATAGAGGATTCTTTAAAAAAATTAAGAAAAAAATCTGAGTCGGTCACTGTCAATTTTTTAAAATTTTAGGTGAGTTGGCATGGAATGACCCAATAGCTCTCCTCTTTAGTTTTTCTGTCATATTATTATGACTCTGAAAAGTCACAAATTAATTTGGTGGTGATCAGGCTCATTATTTAACATATATTACCCCATCCCCAGCTCATGTTTCAGCATTGACTTGTTGATATAAATATGAAGACGTACAAAACCAGATTTGCAAGAGGACTCTTCAATAGTAAAATGAACTTACAACAACATCAAAAAGGTGAAGGAAGCTTTTATTTATTAAGGCTGTAAATTAGCCAATCACTCCTAAACATTGTCAACGCCCCTAATGCGAGTGATGCACAGCAGTTCAACTTGATCGACAACACGCAAGTTTTTTATCTGCAGATTGAATTTAAGGTGCACAAAGGCTGTAAAGTAGCCAATCACTCTTAAACGTTGTCAACGCCCATGCTGCAAGTGATGCACAGCAGCTGATTGATAACAAGCAAGTTTTTTAACTGCAGATTGAATTTTGGGTCCGGTCATACTTCATGTAATCCTCTATTCGAACCCCCCCCCCCCCCTTTGAGATAGTGTAGTCACTCATAAGGTTGAATTCACTAACAGTTCACCATGACCATTTGAAGTTTGCCAGCGGCAGTCCCATTGACATTTCCACACACACAAAAATAATTTGTACACAACCATTGAAACAAGTGCAGATTTTTCCCCAATGGGTTTTGAACACGAACCTTGAGTTTTATTTACAGAAAAGGTCTGCAGCCAACATAATGTGATATATCTATCATCAGGCTACTACACAGTCTTTCTAGCATGGGGATTACCATGGGATCACCCCCCAAACATACTTAAGTGCCTTCTGATGACGCTGAGTCACCAGTAGGCGATTTAATGGGACCCTTGGGACCCAGGGTTAAACGGCACAAAGAATTAGCATAAATTTCACCAGAGAAATAACAGCTGCCTACTAGTTATTAGTGATACAAAGATTTATACACAGCTTTGTACAAGAAGCTCAAATGCATAGTATAGGATTTATATAAACAAAAACTTACAGGCCTGAAGACATTTCCACCCAAGCAGAGTCTTTCTAGGGTTGAAACCTCAGGACCTATTTTTTGGCATTTATCACACAGTTTGTCCTTTTAGGTGGTAAGCAGTTTGCAAGAGCTCATTCTATTTTTTCACTATAGGTTTTAGTTAGAGGATAGGCGTCTTTCAAATCACAGATGAAAAACAATACTTCTTTCATATCACATTGTTAGTCTTTGTTTTGCATGGCAGAATGTAGGAATGTTTATTGTAATTTAGCAAAAGGCAATACATGTGTTTAGGCGGGATAAATGTATCTGTACCTCGACCCCTCAAGCAGATACGTATTTAAAAGTCATAGAGGTGAAATTTTTTACAATTTTCCAGAAATAATGTTCATGAAAGTATCATGTCACCTATTAAATGCTGAACAGGTTTTTATCTGTTATGCAGTCACAATTGAAGGGCTTTCTACCACGATGGTTCATGAAATATGTCATAAACTTTGTTTTTAAATTGCTAGGAGTCAACATTAACTGTTTGAATATTTGTGGAAATTTTGGTTTCCTGATTCTTTCAGAAGAAACATAACAACATTTTTGTGAGATTTTAAAAGTTATAAACATATGAAGTATCTGCAGCGTTATGTTAGAGTTTCACTCAGTCCCAAACCCATACAGTAAACTAGAAAATGTAGGTAGCCGGTTTAAACATTTTGGATTGGTATTGGTAATCTGGAGAGAAGTTTCATTTGAAGCTTTTTAGTTATCAGGAAATAATAAGTTACAGAAAAATTATGTTTTTTTTTTTATAAAGAAAGACACAAAGCCCCTTTACGAATTAAGAATTTAAGAATTTTAATGTATTTGTATTTTACTCTAAAAACTTTCAGGATTCAATATAAAATGCATCTGACCATTATTTAAATCTGCTGAAAGTCCCAGCACCAGGGATGATTTCATCTAAACTTCAGATGATGGTACAGGTAAGAATGGACAATGATTGGCAAGAATGAAGGAAAGGAAATAAAAACTGGACTTACCACCAAGAACCAGGAAAAGTAAGGGACGCATCACGTCCTCCTTACTGAAGAAAACTCAGCAGAGACAGTCAAAGTTCTGGAATCTCCTACGGAATAAAGTAAGAACTTTATCAACAGAGGCAGAGAGCGATCAAAAACTAGGGTGAGTTTTGTATGTGTGTTGACTGAACAGCTCCTTTCCACGCACTGAGTATTTAATTGAACCTCCAGCCTGTGTATATGCATACATCTACCTCAGTAATACACTCCCACACTGCTTGTGTGTGCCTGAGTGCTAGCCAATCAGAAACAAGCAAGCCTTTTCACACCTACAGTGATATCATACTGCACTATCACCACTCTCTTATCCTCTTTCTGCTTATCTTTGCATTAAATTTGTAAATATTACTTATTTGTTTATTTGTTCACTTATTTATTTTATTTTATTTTATTTTATATTATTTTGTTTGTTATTTATTTATTTATTTGTTTAATTCCTTTTTAATTTATTGACTGATTGATTGATTGATTGATTGATTTATTTGTTTTTCACATTTTTGTATTATTATTATTATTTTTTTTAATTTCATGTGTTTCAATGTTTAGATGCTTTGTCGTTTCTGTTTTAGGGGTTTTTCCCCTCCATTATTGCATTGTATTGTATTTTCTGTACTTGTACTGTTGAGGTCGAATACATAATATTAATAATAATAATATTGCATTATAATTGTAAATATTATACTAAATTTAATAGTATCCTTAAACTTTTAAATTGTTTAATTAGTATTTCCTAGATGTTTTGTCTTTTTTGTTGTTTTTTTCCCTTACTTTTTTGAAATATTATTGTAAAAAGATTGTGTTCTTTGTAAATGTTTGATTTGTTGTACCTCTGTACATGCTGGGACCCATTGGAGACTAGTGGTTAACACTGAATGGGCTACCCAGTTAAAATAATAAACAAATAAATAAATAAACAAATACCATCTCATAAACAGGAAACTAAATGATGCTGAATTGTTTAACTACTTCAATCTTAGCCAATCACAACAGAAAATATTGGATATTGTCAGTAGCGGAGAAAATGGACTGATTGGTAAAAATCAATATCACATGTCAAACTAGATACCCTACCCCTAAATTTTAAAAGTTATTTGTACAAAATGAAAGCTTTTCAGTACAAGTCTACAAGTTACAAATCAAAGCTTAAGTCTTCAGAGTTGAATGTAAGTCAATGTTTAATCTAACTTGATTCAGAATTGAATCTTATTAGATTAAATCCATCCTATCAGTTCTGCCATCCTAAGTTTTTTATTATTTAAGGTATCTGTTTTATGTATAAAATGCACACAGAGTAAAGTTACATTAATTAAAAAGCCACAATGTACATGTAGTGCCCCATTTAATAAAAAACTGTGTCTTGGGGAGTCCATTTTAATTGCTGCCCTTACACAGTGTCTTGATCAAAGATTGAACAGAGCAGATGGAATACATCTTTACCATGACTGTTTCATGCACAAAACAAAGATGGAAAGAGAACAGAATGAGCAAGGAGATACATTAGGCGGCTGATTCATGTATGTTTTGTTTATCTTTTTATGAATAAAACACTGCCCTTTTAATGAAAATCTGTGAAACTTAAAAGAGAAGCTTAAACACCAATTCTTAATGGTAAGCATTTTTTTGAATTGGCTTGTTCAACATTTAGGTTTTCGGCTATTGTTTTTGTACTGCGTTTTTCTGCATCTCCGTCTTCACCAAACCTCCTCTTGCAATTTTAATAAAAAGTAATTGTGGTACAGACTTGGAACTTGCCAAAATGATGTCGCTCTACTATTAATGCCTGATAATTGATGATTGATTGATCCAATTTTTTTATAAATCTAAGTCTATTGGTTTATATTCAAGGGTTTGTCTTCCTGCACAGTGATGGAGGCAGGTAAATTGTTTTAAAGTTCATGACTTGAAAAAGGGAACCACTATGAAATTGAATCAATGATCACAAGAGCTTGCCTTGAATTACATAATTTTTAGGGCAAGGCTACTTTGGCTTTGGAGCAAGCAAAAATTTGGAGGCGCCAAGGCCAGTATATACATGTAGGTTAACAAGGCAAAAAATTTAAATTTAAAAAAGGTACGAGGGGCAAAAATATAATATTAGCTGTAAATCAAAATAACACCGTAATTACATTCGTTACCCTTAAAAAAATAACCTTACACAAAATTTAAAGTATACAAGTTTGAAAATTGCCCAGAGGTTCCTCTATGGATGGTAAACCCAATGAAACAATTTACACGAATAAAATATTGATAAATCACATCTTATTATTCATAAACAAACCATAAAACTGTAAGCCAGAAGAATGAGCAGATGTCAACACAATTTCAAAGTCAAAAAGAACACAACACCCATGCTTCTGGACAGCACTGAAAATGTATTAAATTTCCATGTTAAAAAGGGCACGACAGCCAACAGGGATTAAGGGCACGGGAATAATGGCCGTGAAGAAAATAATTTTTGGAGGGACACCATTGCCAGTTACATTTTTTACAAGGGCATAAACAGCACTTTCAAGGTCTAAAAGAACACAACACCCACGCTTCTGGACAACACTGAAAATGTATTAAACTTATGTAGTAAACTTATATTTTAAAAGGGCACCACAGCTAACAGGGATTAAGGGCATGGCAATTATGGCAGTGAAGAAGGTTATTTTTGAAGGGGTACCATGGCCAGTTGCAAGGGTACCGACAGCAATGGCCATATGGCCGCCGTGTAATTCAAGGCCTGCAAGAGCCCCAAAAAGTTTGAATTCCGATGAACCCGATTTAGCATTCGGCACTTGCTAACAATGACCGTCCACTAAAAGCAAACAATCCTTGTAAAAATTGCAATAGATCAGAAGATACATGTAGGTATGCAAGGCCTTTCCCGAGTTTATTTGTTTTGATTGCCTCCCTTGGCAGATTTCAGCGCTGTTTCAACCCTCGTATTGAAGTAACTGTCAAGTTCTACTTTCTAAGCATTTTTCTAAGATGGGTTTCATTTCCATTCTGATAACTTTAACAGAGTTGGTGGAACATTGTGTTGGATAGTGTATTTCAAAAATATCTATTCCAAACCATTTCCAAAACACTACCCAATGTGTACATTGTAGGCATCAATTTACAACAATGACAGAATTTAGGATACCCTGGATAGACAGAAAGAATATATAACTGTAAAATGTAAGTTTTGTTTCTTCTTCAGTTTGATTTGTTTTTGAACCAAAGAAATGTTTTTGCGTGTGTGTTTCCAGGCATCAAGGGTCAATGCATATCAATATCAATGATAAGCAGTTTTTGACTTTCAATTTTGATCAATTGAATTCCTTAATGCAATTTTTTAAGTGTACATGTTAAATAGTTATTAGCCAGTATCCATGATGTCTAGTCTGCCATAAACAGGTAACAAGCTAAAATATAGACATTAGTTGTGAATCTCAAAAAACATACCAAGTGTTTGCTTTGACAAGCGATGGACTTAGGCCATCTTTGTATAGCGTAAAGTAAAAGGCCACTTAATGTTAAGTTTTAGGTGCATAATCAACTCTGGGGTGTGACTCAACGTTTGGAAGAAAATTTAATCAAAGTGTCTGACAAATATTAATGATCCATGCAGAGTTAATAGATGGAGGTGCTAAACAAATCAAAATCTCAGGGGATGCAACATTTATAGGCTCCAGAATACCAACGACTAATATTGCCTTCAGTATAAAAACAAAATTTTGTCATTGCTAAGCAACCTGAGAAGTATGACTTGTTCAGCAAAATTTGGAGGTGGCCGTCTTCTAGATGGTGTTAAGAATTTGAAAGATCTTCACATCCGCAGAAAAAAATAATCTGAATTCCACATTTGTGCGGAACTTAAAATTCTGAATGAGATGTATGGGCATGCTCAAGTATTTATAGTTGTGTGTTTTGCAAGTGCCTGCAGATTGCTTTTATGATAATGTCTAAAGAATAGTCAATGCTTGACATGAACAAAGGGGCCCTCACAGTTCATGAGATAACTGAAATGGTACACCCTTAGCAGGTACACCTCATAGCCGAGGGATTTACAGCATTGAGTTGAAGTTCTGGTGGTTAAGTTCTGGTGGGTTTGAATCCTAGTCATGACACTTGAGTACTTGAGAAAGATGCTTTGCTCTTAGTGTGTATAAATGGGTACATGCAAGGGTAGAGGTAGATATTGTGTATAAAGCAACTTTGGAGTGCCATGGCAGCTCGGGCTGTATTCTCCCCAGCAAGCTGAGAAAAACTAAACGATTGTTATTAGCCCACTATAGGGCACTAAAAAAAAAGTAAAGTGTTGATACATTATTGTAAAATGCGCTCTATAACTTATAAGAACTAGTTATTATTATTATTATTACAGTCGTCAGGCAGAAAACACTCCATTGTCTTCGTTCAACAATTTTCAAAGTAATATACATTAAATTTATATATAGTTTCTTCACATTTACCTGAGAATATATGATCAGCTAATTACAAAATAAAATCACACAAGAACGCAGCAACAAACTCTAAAAGTTTTAAAAGTCTGTGCATTCTATAGGAATCAAATGGAATATCTCCACAGAAGTAAGAGATGTCCTGAGCTACTAATGTTTCATTGGCCAGAACACAACAAAATACGGGAAAGAATTTCTCTTGATAATGATATAATATTAAAACAATATCAGCTCTTAAATAGTGCATTTCAAAATAATGATCATTGCGCTTTAAACTTTATTAAAATATTTCAAACTCACCTTAGGTATGCAGGAGATGTTGCTGATTAATATGGTGGTATGATTGTGTGAGTCACAGGCTGGATTCTCAGCAAGGTTCCACATGAACCCAACGCCAGTCCACAGTCTGTTGAGTCTCACCCATTCCTGATGTAGAAAACTTGCATCAAACATCAAACAGATCACCAAATTCACCTATGAAAACAACAATGTTTACAAAAGAGTTATCAAGTGAAAGGTTACGCTAACTGTCGTGCAAGGTTACACAAACCGTTGAGGAATTTTATAAACCAACAAGAAAAGATGTGTTTGGTAAACACAAATGGCCCACAAACCAGTTGTCTTCTTGGCATTTGACTTACATGTACATGCAGGTGGGAAAATAAATAAAATTATTTGAGACACAAATAATCACAAAAACCTAGTCACCGCTAGAAGGCGCTATCATTCCTGTAACCACTATCACCCCATAACCTGCTATCACAGGAGTGTCTCAGTAACTTTGCACAGTTGAGGTAAGTGACCCAATATGAATATAACATGCGGGTCAAGAAAATAATTACGCAAGCGCACATGATGCACTAATTGAAAAATCTTGTTGCATAATGAGCAGGCCACTGGCAGGTAACTTGCTATGCTATCTCAAAAATTGATTTCCAAGATGGAAGAAATGTTGGGCATTTGTGCATTAACTGCTTATTATGAGTGCATGCAAGAAGGAAATAGTGCTACAAAATGTGTTTCTGTGAGTTTAGCAATATCCAGTGAAAAGAAACAACCAAGTAGTCATGAAAGAACTCAATATCAAACTGAGATTTTCAAATGTGGTTTGGAATTTTTGGGGGAACTTAGTGTCCTTAAAAAACTCAAAGCTCTTCACAAACAAACACGAGTTCTTGATATATTTACAGCAACCCCTTTTCAAAGTGTTAAGTAACTTATATTGAACATGTTGACTCATATAAAAATATTAGTTAAAACTGCTATGCCAAGGGACAAGCAAAACTGTTTTTGTGAAATTATCCTAGTTTTAATCATGAACAAATCGTAGAATCTGGGGAGTTAAGAGTTTGAGACAATTGAAAAATGTTAAAACTAAGTACAATGCAGTACATGTTAATATCTTATGGTCAAACATGTATTACGAAATTTGGAGTTGATATGCCAAGTGCTTCTCAAGTACTCAGGCAATACGTACTTAAGTTAAGCCATAATAACCTTCAGACTAAATTTGGGGAGATGTACAGAAACAGTAGACTTTGGAGAGATCCCAAGACCAATTTGGAGTTGACAAGCCAAGTCCTTCTTGAGTTATCCGACAAAATGTATTTTGTTAATCCCTCATAACCTTGACCATTGACTTGGGGAAGGGGGGGGGGGATCCACAAACAATAGACCTTTGATGGATCCCCAGACCAATCCTCACACCCAATTTGGAGTTGATATGCCGAGTCTTTCTTGAGGTATCAATCAGAAAGCATTTGGTTTGTTTTAGCAATAATGACCTTATGAGTTTTATTAAGCTTTTTGTATACTTGGCATTTTGCACTACATGTACATGTTATGACAAGTAAGGTACACCCTAGCCCTTAATCAAGGGGTAAGGATGGCCGGGTTGGCTGGGGAGAACTGAGCAACTCCCTACCCCATGAAGTAGCCCACATGGCCTGCGTCTCAAAAAGCCTCTCCTATTCAAACTTCTACTGCTTGGCTTCATGTGCCGATCCCTGTTTCTAACCGATGGCAGAGGTGTGTAGGTGAGTATCTGGTGCCTGAAAACCAGATCGCTCCGGGCAGGTGGGGCTCGTTAACCATGGAAGGTAGCCCAACTAGGAGAAGGAAAACTCTAATTTCAAACCTCCAGCTATGGTTAAATAACAAGGGCAGGTAGGGCTCTTCAGTCCTGAAAGGCAGCCTACCTTGGAGAAGGACACACCGAGATAAAACCTGCATCCATGCACGTCGTTCATCTTGTGGCAGCTTCTGCACCAGACAGCACATGAGGCGTATCGGACGAGAGAGTGGGACTGGGAGTGCACACACCTTTCTCACTATAATCCACTTAGGTGCAGGTCATTCGGCGACACCAGATGACTGTTCTTCACCTACCAATCAAAGTCCTGTGGCGATGGGGGAGTGGTATAGGGGACAGGCTGAGGATGCTGCTGGAAGTCTTTAGCCACAAACCTGCACACAGGCGGCCCACGTGTGATGGTCGTTTGCCGTAGACTGGGGTAGATGCGGCACTCGTATCCTGCATGGGTGACAGAGCAGACCTCTCTAGGGATAGCGATGCTCTCCTCACATGAGGACAGGTACTGAAAAGGGACCCTAAAAACCGCCTACTCCATCTAAGCTTGCAAGGAGACCGCGCCTGCCTGGCCATCCATTCCTGCGGTCGTAAACAGAAACGGAAATTAAAACATTCACTGAACTTTGGATCATGGAACGTAAGGACCATGCTAGATAATGACAATAGACCAGAGTGCCGGACAGCCCTCATTGGGAAGATGTTCGGGCAGTATAATATCGACATTGCAGCCCTCAGCGAGACATGGCTATCTGGAGAGTCCAACTTGGAGGAGGTGGGTGCAGGCTACACCTTTTACTGGATTGGCAAGCCCCAAGGAGAACCCAGAATCAGAGGAGTCAGATTTGTCGTTCGGAGTTCCATAGCCCGGGGCCTGGACAAGCTACCCAAAGGTATCAATGACAAGCTGATGACCATCCGAGTCGCCTTCCGAGGGACGGTCATGCCACTATAATCAGCGCCTATGCTCCAACCATGACTCACATGGATGAGGTCAAAGAGGCTTTTTATGAAGATCTGGACAGAGCGATTAAAGACACTCCTAAGAAGGACAAGCTCATCATTCTGGGAGATTTTAATGCCCGTGTCGGACGTGACCAGGATCTATGGACAGGAACGATTGGAAAGCATGGAGTCGGTAAGCCTGACTCTAATGGATAGCTTCTCCTGGCAAAGTGCAGTGAGCATGACCTTACCATCACCAACACGATCTTCCAACTACCCAACAAGTATAAGACAACATGGATGCATCCCCGCTCCAAGCAATGGCATCTCATCGACTATGTTATCGTCAGGCGGAGAGATATTCGTGATGTCAAGATAACTCGTGCCTTCAGATGAACACAGTGCTGGTCGATCATAGGCTAGTCAGATGCAAAATGTCACTCCACATCTTCCCAAAGAAACAAACCAGGAGGAACAAGCCACCAAGGAAACTGAATTTGGCCTGCATCAAAGATCCATCCACACAAGACCTACTCCATCAGAAACTGGAGGACCAACTCCAGTCAGCATTGGATGCAGACAATACAGACATTGAGGCGGTGTGGCAGGAACTCCATGACGCTACTTTCTCTGCCAGTGCAGACGTCTTAGGATTTGTACAGCGGAAAAACCAGGACTGATTTGATGAAAATGACCAGGAGATATCTGTGCATCTACAGAGGATGTACACCTCACACAGTAGCTACGTCGCCAACAAACCATCAGCCACATGCAAGTCACAGTACATTCAAGCCAAGCATGTGGTTCAAACCAAACTCAGACAGAATCATGGTGGGAGAAGAAAGCCCAAGAGTTACAGGAAGCAGCAGACACACACAACTCAAAGCTACTCCATGAGGGTCTCAGAGCTGTGTATGGCCCCAAGTCCTGTGGTAGCGCTCCTGTCCACTCCATCGATGGTGAGAAGCTGTTCACAGACAAAGGAGAAATTCTCACTCGCTTGGCTGAGCACTTCAATTGCCTCCTAACTGGCCATCATCAATGTCGGTAGATGCACTGGATGCTATACCTCAGAGAGAGATCCTCAACGACCTTGACATGCCCCCTTCATCGCACGAGGTCTGCAAGGCCATCAAACAGACTTCATCAGGCAAGTCCCCTGGGGCTGATGGTATCCCTGCCGAGATATACAAACATGGAGGTGATTACATGAACAGGAAACTTACTCATCTGTTCAGTCTTATCTGGAAACAGGGCTCAGTCCCCCAGGACTTCAAAGACGCATCAATAGTACATCTTTACAAATGCAAGGGTGACCGCACTTGCTGCGACAACCATTGGGGCATCTCCCTTCTCTCGATTGCTGGAAAGATCCTGGCACGTACCATACTCAACAGAATGACAGAGCAACTGGTAGGTACCATCTACCCCGAATCACAGTGTGGGTTCAGACCAGGCAGAGGCACCACAGACATGATATTTGCTGTCAGACGAATACAAGAGAAATGTCAGGAGCAAAATCAAGACCTATACATGGTATTTGTGGACCTTACAAAGGCGTTCGACACTGTGAACCATGATGGCCTATGGAAAATCCTACTCAAACTTGGATGTCCTGACAAGTTTGTCTCTCTTATTCGATCCTTCCATGAAGGGATGCTGGCTAGAGTGCAGGTGTGTGGAGAGTCATCTGACCCGTTTCCAGTCACAAATGGAACCAAGCAGGGCTGTGTCCTTGCTCCTACCCTCTTCTCAATTGTGTTTTCACTCATGTTGTTCGAGGCATTCCATAACATGGACATAGTGTACATACAGTTCAGATCTGATGGAGGGTTATTCAACCTTAGACGACTACAGGCTCGCACTAAGGTGCTGGAGATGCTGATAAAGGACATGCTTTTTGCAGATGATTGTGCACTAGTGGCCCATACACTTGAAGACATACAACTTATCACAGACATGTTCTCTCGTGCATCTAGCAGATTCGGACTCACAATCAGCATAAAAAAGCACGAGGTGCTGTACCAGCCTGTGCCTGGCAAAAACCACCATCACCCAGTTGTGAATATCAACAACAACCCTCTCAAATCGAAGAAAAGTTTTGCTACCTTGGCAGTGTCCTCTCAAACACAGTATCCCTTGACGAAGAAATCACTCAGCCGATCTCTAAGGCCAGCTGCTCATTTGGAAGACTCCGTCATCGTCTCTGGGCTGAGCACGGTGTGAAGCTAGCAACCAAGATTGCGGTATACAAGACCGTCGTCCTTACTTCCCTTCTTTATGGCTGTGAGACGTGCACTACTTACCGACGACACATCAGAAAATTAGAGCAGTTCCATCAGCGATGTCTCCGCTCCATCTGCAACATCAAGTGGCAAGACAAGGTCACTAACACCCAAGTCCTGGAACGCTGCAACACAAATAGTGTGGAAAGTCAGGTCCTAAAGTCTCAGCTTCGCTGGAAGGGACATGTTGTGAGGATGGCTGACACTAGAATCCCCAAGGCAGTTGTGTATGGCCAGCTTAAGTGTGGAAAGAGAGCTCATGGTAGACCCCGCTTGAGATATAAAGACACACTAGACAACTTAGACAATCTTTGTTTTGATAACATAATTTCAAATATTACTACATGCAATGTGCAAATGCAATTCCAGCTTTCAAGAATTGCTTTAACAGTATCCTTTTCTGGACCTTTTAATAAGAAGACACGCTTTTGTAAGAATCATCGGTTAAAAAACAAAAAACAATCAACTAATTTTGGAAGATGAATTTTGTCCTTCTTTCTCTTCAAAGATCATAGATGGAATAGATGGAATTTGTTCTTTCC
This sequence comes from Evasterias troschelii, assembly GCA_032357145.1. NCBI lineage: Eukaryota > Metazoa > Echinodermata > Asteroidea > Forcipulatida > Asteriidae > Evasterias > Evasterias troschelii. The sequence goes on from JAUELU010092428.1 coordinate 12,646, forward strand.
AGAGTGAGGGTCAAAATACCTAAGCCTGTCTAAGTTCCTTTTCTTAAAGAAGTTTTGTTTTATTCAATACTTCAAGGCACATCAGTTCAAAGGCTCACCCATAGGTTTACTTCTTCCTGTATGATTACGGAATTCTATAGTACTGCATTACCATGACAACCCAAACCATCAATTGTAGTATTATATAATTTTCAATGCATATCATTGTAGATGAAAGGTAACCATTCATTGTTGGATTCAGATTGCTTGGGAAGGATCAGTGGTATGCAAGTTTCAGCAGTCTCTGATATGCACCAATACATTATCGTTACGCCCATACATGTAAGTCACGAAAAGTGATTATCACTGACGTTGTCATTTGTTTACTTAGGACTTGAAGATTCCAAATCCCTATATCACTTTTGAAAAATTAGAAACTAGATGAATGAAATTAATCCCTTTGAAGACGTTTTAAGCAATGGTTTTGAGCTCATTCAATTTACATGGAGTAATTACCGCAGAGTTCCGTGCCCATATCCCCCATAAAATACTTCATTCTATGCACTGTAGGCACAATATGTTATTTCTTTTTTTAATTATTTGGGGCGGTTGTTGCAAGTGATGATTAAAACCCCTCAAAACCCTGCGAAAATCTTTGGTCCATGTGCTAGAATACCCCCCATGCATCCCCCCCCAGAT
>JAUELU010092435.1:0-13320 GCA_032357145.1 Evasterias troschelii
CTTTGAGACGATTTCGCTTTTCTTATTCAGTGTACCTAGGTCTGGCCTACAAATGATTATGTACTTCTCTGCTATACGCAAATTACATCTCTTGTTTACGTTAGAGTACACTCTAAATTACAAGGATTTAAATTTAAATCCACAGGATTAAGTTTTTAATCTTTCAAGGAGTGTGGTTAGGGACCAAACAGCTTGGATTTAAAGTTAATCTTTCAAAAGATTAAACAAATAATAATCTTGAAAGGATTAATGAAATCAATCCAGTGGATTTAAATTTTAAATCTATACAGATTTAACCTTCGCCATTTGATGATTTAAACCTAATCTTTTTGGATTTATTTATAAACTTTCCTTGGGACTTAAATATAACCATCCTATTTTTTGGACCACAGCAGGAATGTGCCATAAATAAACAAACAGGTACAGCCTATTGAAATTTCCAAACCATTTTTGAACTTTATTGTCAAGTAAATATACAATACAAAAAGTTTCAGAGATTAACCATTTAACAAGTCAATTATAGGAAGTTCAATTTTTAGATTGTTCATTTTGTATTCACTGAAAGTGTGAAAGATTACTTTGAGAAAAGAAAAACAACAACAATTTTTACTTATACCTCATGACTTACTATGGGTCATAATTTGTGACTTGTAATCCCATAATTATGAATTATATAATAAATATGACTTAATATGAGTAATATTTATGACTATAATTATAATGACTCAATGCAAGTCATTTTATGAAATTATCTTATAACTATAAATGAGCACAAGTCTTAATTGTCACAATAAGTGCCATATTTGAAATACAAGTCATAAATATGACACTCTAAGTAATAAATGAAATGTACATGAGATTGTGACTGTAGCTTTAAGAGCGCCCTCCAGTGACTGTAGTTGTTTATTGTTTACATGTGTTTTTTTCAGCCATGACACTCTTTTAGTTTTAGACTCTTTAACTGTTGCACTTGCAGTTTTTAGCCGAATATTTTGTAGTCAAACCGGCAGTTTTAAGTTTCAACTTCAGAGATTATGGACACCTGGTTATCCTAGAGTCTTGTGAAAGAAGTGAGTAGTTTTTCAATTGTGATTTATGATAAACTAAGCCCTTATTAAAGCAGAAATATTTTACAATCATGTTCTGAATTTTTAAAAAGGTACTTTAACCATTGGAGGAGGGAAAAGAATGAACTAGCAACTTGTGTACAAATTAAATGCAGATTGAGTGCATTAACGTTTCCTAGTTTTTGCCAGTTTCAGACCAGATTTTATAAATTAGGGATTGTTTATTCATTACGGACATTACTGAGAACTAATGACAGTTTTATATTATGTTTATTTAATAAGAACCACTTTCTTAGTAATAGCACCCTAATACTTTTAGCCTAGCCCCAATTTAGGGCCAATCCATTCTGTATCCTTGGCCCTAGCAAACCAATTGCAAACCAATTCTTTTGCCTCCTAGTTTGATTTTTTTTCAACGTTTACTTAGAAAGATTCAAACCCGAAGAAAGAAGCCACGCTAGTGCAGAGAAAACTAGTTCCAGTTAAACGACCAGTCCAGTTCAAGTGCCGAGCAAATAGCAAGTGAAGAGCAAACCAGTACAACTTCCAGTGCCAAGCAGATAACAGAATCTGATAGCCATATCGGCATAAATGAAACGAGTGATCAGGAGGAAGAGCAGAAGAAAGTGAATACAGCAACCCATGATGTTGACAAATTCTGCAAGTTTAAAATGGAAAAGCCGAAGATGCCCAAGTACACTGGGGATGTCAGAGAGTATGCCATATTAAATTTTAAAGAAAATGCCACAATGTGTCTACATGTTCAAGAAGACGACAGTGCACAGAGATGATGAATGGAATCCAGTTTAAACACTTTCACCACCAGTTACTGCATCTTACTCCCCAGCAAACCATCGGTTTAGTCAGTGTTGCAGTTAGTACAGCCCAAGAATAAGTATTACTACCAGCCCTGCAAGTGCAGATCATGGGAACCCAGATTACTCAACCAACATGTCCTTCTTGACTTGGGGCACAGATAACATTGATCAGAAAGTCCCTTGCCCTTGCCTAAAGTATTTACAAGGACAGTGGTCCCTAACAACTTTAAAACTGACTTTTAACTGAACAAGATACATATCTATGAAAGGAAGATATACGTTTGGTATTCACTCGTAAAATGAATGGCAATAAAAACTTTTGGTTAGAAGCCTACAGCACCTTTTGATAGTGTTTTAAAATCATTTTGAGACACATTTCACTTTCAAAGTAATGTTGATATGTAAAAAGATATCAGTTTTTATGCCCCACAATTTGAATCTGAGAACCGTTTCTCAGATTGGGGATTATTCTTCCAGCGACATCTCAAAAACAGGAACACTTTTTGACCGGAAATGTTCACATGTTAGGATAAAACAATGGAACACTTCCAAAAACCAAAGGTATACTTTCCCTTTAAACAGATTTAACAGAGGTTGCGAAAGATTAAACCAGAGGCTTTACCCTGGAGGGAGGCATCACTCCATAGATGAAAGCGGCAAAGAATTCGAAAAAGTTGTTCAAAACTTGTGGGTAGTCCAACCCAAATACATAGAAAGTTTTGAACAACTTGTCAAATGCTTCCACCACTGTTGAACCGCCACTGATAGGAATAGAGTCCACGCACAAGAAAAACTGATTCGGCTTCTTTTCTGGACCCAGGGAGATTATTACTGGCTGCCTTATCCCTTTCGCTTTGATGCTGTCGATGGCATGTTCAATATGTGTCCCCGCCTTTTTTTGGAAAAACAAAAAAGAGATACATTTCAAATGTAGAGATTTATTTTGACAAAGTTTGAAAGTTGATGTTATTAAATGGGGGGGGAGGGTATTGTTCTGGTCGTAAGAAAATGTTTTTATGAATTTTGCACATGCAAGACATACCCCATGACTAAAAACAATTACAATGAAAACGAGTGACTCTTGACCTTTAATATGTGACCTTGATATAAATATTATTTTAAACAAAGAAAAGCTCTAAACTAACTTAAATTCCTCATTGAACCCAAGTGAGCTCTTCCATGTTACTGGGATTACCTCTCTCTTTGTACCTGATGATGCAGAGTAAAATTAGTAACTAACTAGATGTATTTTTTGAAAGAAACATACAGCCTTTGCCAAGAGAAAATAAAACCAAAGAAATACTCACTGGTTCATTCTGAACTAGGTACCGAACCGCATCCAACCTACTGCAGTTGAGGCCCTTGGACTTCGCCATCGGACGATGCAAAATGTAGATGGCAACAAGCAAGGAACAAAGATCACCTGAAACATACAAATCGAGTTGATTGTACAATAAAGCCTCCACATCAGTACAGAGCATTAAATGATTTTAAAGTATTACTGTGTATTTATTGTAATTTTTGTTTCTGTTGACCAACCTTCATGTATATACATTGAATTTTAACATGATTAGTAGGTTGGTATTGATGCTTGGACTGAGTGGCTATAGTTTGCAAAAACATAATCTGTAAGGTGCAAGCAAGTAATTTCTATGTCATTTATTCTCGGCTCTCAAGTATTGTGATGGTTTGGTACACATTTTGTTGGTGCCCATTTTATGTTATCTCAATGTTATTAAGGTATAAATCAACAATTGCTGTGTCAATGATGAATACAAAGTTCTTGAGTTTATCAAATACAAGATCTGCAAATAGTTACTCAATCTTTTTGATATCTTGTTCATTTGGTGTATTTGTAACAAAAGGTGTGCCCATGATTGTGGCTGTGCACTGGTCTATAAGATATAATGATTTTGTTTTGTTTTTACTGATCACTGACAACGTTTAGTTTCATCTCGGTCCTTATATGGGAAGGGCACAATGACATTAGTTCTAACTCATCCACATACCTTTAAAAATACAAGGTTGTTTTGTTAAAAGGCTTGATTAAATGTGGCATTGAAATCTAACGCAATACATTCAAAAGCATTAGCTATATAATGTACATGTATTAGCCAATTATTACAAATGCCCCATTTAATCAGGAACTAATTGATTAAAGAACCTACTCACTGTCATCATTATCACTGAAACTTTCCACAAGCATCTTCACTGTGTCATATTCTTGCTTTCCCACGAATATGATTTTCTCCTTGAATGTAGATAGACCATTTGGAAAGAAACTGGTCTGCAGCTGCCTCATGCATCAATGAGAAATCTAGTCCAATCTGAGAGAAATCATGATTAAATACAAACAAGTTAGAAAATTTGTCAAAATGTTAGCTCTTAACAAGAAACCCCAAAGTAACGTTTTTTAAAGCAGTATGTGCAAAATATACTGGTATGTTGGAAACAAACCAGCCATTAAGGTCATTAGTCAAATTTTAAAACAAGAAACGGCAAGAAATTGACAACACCAATGCAATTTCACATATAAAGATCACAAACGCTTACCAATTCTGGAACATCTTGAAACCTTGGGAAAAGCTTGAAGATGTCAGTGACATTATTGTCAGTGTTACTGACCATTTGTCTTCGGTACTGGTATGTTTCTTTGAAGTAGTCCAAGTGTGTCGACCTATTCTGACGAGTTGGTGGAGAAAATTTCATCCAACTTATCTGTAACAGCAAAAAAAATAAAAAAGTTAAATAAAAAAACACTTTTAAATACTTTGCATGAACTTCTTGCATATATTAAGCCAGCTGCGATTGTTGTATAAAACTTAGTCACCTCAATAGAAAATAATCTAACCAAAACATTTGTTTACATTTTGTTAAATAACAAAAAGGCGATAGGAATCGGTGATGGGGAGAATGGGGGATAGGGAGGAAGACAGTTTGTGTAGCACTATAAAGCAGTCTTGAAGTGTACAATATAGGCCAAACCAAAATCAAGTTTGCACTGGGCACATAGTGAGATGTACAACCAGTACCTCAATGATGTTAATTACTTTGCCAACTGAAATTTTAACACGGCTAGTTACAATTAACTAACCTTTTCTTGAATATCCTGTTCTTGGAGAGGGTCATCAATTGCAGCCTCTAACTGCTGTGTTTCTGCTTCCTCACTCCTACTTTTCTCCTGTTTGCGTCCCTTAATCCTTTCACCCTGTGCTGTTCGAACATTCTTTAAGCGGTATTGGATAAAACCACTACCATCATCCGAGTAGAAGTGTTCCTAGATCAACGACAGGAAGTGATACATTATCATTCCTAATCTGCTTAAAAGGCTTGTTAATGCTATTTTAGTTGAATGCTGGTCATCTCGCCCCCTATCAAGCTCGCCCCCTGCAAAGTCGCCCACTAGCCGGCTCGCCCAGGGTTGTTAAAAAGTTGCCCCCTGACAATTTCGCCCCACAACAGTGTCGCCCCTAGCAAAGTCACCCCCTCTAGCAAGGTTGTCTTTATCTGTAATTCAGTAATTGCTAGGTATTGAGTAAATGTCCATAACGTTTAAGTATTTGTTGGGCGTTATAATTTACCATAAATTGAGCGACGTTAATAAAATCATTGACAATATTATGTGGCAACATTGTAAGGGGGCGACTTTGTAAAAACCCGGGGCGAGCCGGCTAGGGGGCGAGCTTGCTAGGGCTGGTATGGGGCCGAGATGACTAGCCTCCTTTTAGTTTTTGAAGTCACAACTGTCAACTGAACTTTTTGTTTTTGTGTTGTAATTTGTTTTATTTGTTTGTCCTTTTTTTGTCTGTTAAACGCATTTAATTGCTTACACATTCTAATTTTCATGACTTTGTTTAACTAGACAATTATCAAAGGAGCAGGACTAATTCTGTGTTCCATTTATTATATATTATTGTTTACTTACATGCCCTTCCATCCCAGGTGTGGTATCCTTGATTGAAGGCCATGTTTCGCATATCTCCTTAGCCAACAGTGTCTTCTGTTTGGTAGATGGCCAACTAAACAAATTATTAAATAAAATGTCATGATGTTTATAATAATTACATGCAACTCTAGCTGTAGTACAAAGTTCTGTTCTCTGACACACGGTACAGTGCAGGGGCGGGTTTTCTCAAAAAGTTCTCAGAAAGGTTCATTTTGGCAGAAAGAAAGAAATTTGAATGGGATAGGATGAAAAAGAAAAACATCCCGTCGCTAGGGGGATGGGGGAGAGTTGTGGTGGCTAACGTAACACCCGCGCATGCAGTGCATGCTTCGCACGTACACCACCACTGATCGTTAGTGTACATACATTTTTGTAATGTCATGAAGTGCATGCATGCTGGAGCCATGCTCTGACTTCGTGGTAGGGGGTGTGTGTCCCTGATCCCCGAGAGTAGCAAAACGTGCAACAGATTTGATGTAGTTTGTACGTCTGATACCATACAAACGCAGTGTTGAAATCGTATTATTGACGTCTAGGTTGTATGCTTTAAATACCATACATCCCTTTGTTGCATGGACTAAAAGGGATGTCTTGTTCCCTCGCGTCTTCCATAGGATGTCAAACAACAGAGGAACAAGTTTTTGACTACTGCACACTGATCACTTTAATTTAAGGACCACATGTTAAATTTCACGCCATGCTGCATTCTCGACATGTTCCTGTCATTGTCAAGATCTCACAAATAAACCGAGTTCAATTGTTTGTGTCTAAACAGATCGTATGAAAAGGTAAGTAGAAATTTGTGAATGGGAATTCAAATCAGTTTTACCATGGATGGAGGTACTCACAGGCCATGTTTGTCAATGAGGTGTCCTACCGCTATCTGCACCAAAGTTTTCCTTTGCTTGGTGAACAGTATACCACCACTACAACTTCTCTTCCTTCACAAGTTTTACCCAGTACTTCTTTGAGATTCTGCAAAATTTGCATCAACATAAGTTTTACTGCCATATAAATACAAAAATATCACCACAAATTCACCTTTTTTATTTGTTTGAAAAAATGTAGAGAGACTAAAGTTAAACGTAGAAAAACTTTAAACATCAGGCCTAGTTGATACTTCATTCTTGTAACTTCATTTTTGTAAGGGCTTAGCATATTTTCTTTGGTAAAAAAGGGACCTCTCTGAAAGAAATTTTGAATTTTACCTGAAACAAATGAAGGGGCACACAACAAAGGCAATTAATTATCTTGAATTGAATGCAAATTGTTTCTAGTCATTATTGGTTCATTGGGAATGTTGTGCATCTCCATTACCATTTTTGATTAGGGAGACGTGATCAGATTGACACTTTCCATTGTATTTTTCAGTCTCTTGGGATTTGGAGTGGATGTTGCTTCACTTGATGATGTCATTAATGAACCCTGTGGAGTGAATACATGTAAACATAGCTGTATTTAAAACCACAACCATCATGATGTTCTCCATTCTGGAAATGACAACCCCCAACTTGGGGGACCATGTGCTGTTTTTTGTCTTTCCCCTTACATGTACGTATACCTGGAACCAGCCCGACAGACCACAACAAGTACAAGGTAACATCACATGGAGAGAAGTAAAAAAGACTGCTCCATATTGAAGAATAGACTGTATGACTGAGTACATCTCTCCTCACACTGACACAGAATCTTGGATACCTGTGTGCACAATCTCCAATCCGCCCCCTCCACACCACACCCCAAGATGGATGAAAATGTTCCCACTACCCCCACTAATCCCACTACCAATAAACTGATAACAGCAATGAGCAAAAGTGGATAATACTCACTGACACTGGATCAGAGGTGCTCTCATTTTGATTTAGTTCTTTATTTTATTTTCCCTTTAATTTCTGTATGGCCAAAGTCAATTTACGCCTTACACCAAAGGACGTTAGGCCTGCTTTCTCCAAATCGCTCTCTGACATGGAAACCAAAACCTCAAGATCAATATCATTTTCTGCAAAAAAGAGAGAACAAAATGGACAATTCAATGAAGTAAACAGGAGCAATTGTGGAAATTCAACCGGTGCAATCTCTTAAGGTTGAAAAGTGAAGGAAACCCTTTTTTAAATATCAGATTAAGAAAGAAAACATAAAAAGCAAAATCCTGGTTTGGTCAATGTTCAAATTTTTTATTTTTTTTTTCAAACCACAGGTTTCTTTTTTGAGTTGTAGGTTTTTTTTTTCAGTTGTTTTTATTTTGTATTTTTGTTTATTTATTAATGTTTTTGTTTTGGGGTGTTTTTTCCCCTTTTTTATTTGTTTGTTTTTTGGGGTTTTTTTATGGGGGAGAGCGATGATCTCAAGTGACCCAAAGACACAGTGTCTCCACTATCATAGCTTAAGACATTAGCGTTCTCCCTTAACCATGTTCACTTCAAGTGGTCCAACTGACTGGTTCAGTTTGAAAAGCTTTCCTATTTCGTTTACAATATAGACCATTGAAAAAGGTGATGGCCTAGTGAAATGCCAAGCTAACAGTGTGTGTATACCTTATTTTCATGAAAGCATGTCGAGGGCACAAGTATGCATTGGAGTTATTCTCATATAATGACAATGCTGTTAATGGAACATGGTCAATGATATCATCAAGTGACACCACAATGTACTCAAATGTTTCAATCTCATGGACACTGTACGCATGATAATGGTGGAAATATCATCCAGTGCAGCACTTTCTCACAACAAATTTGACGTCTCCTGGTGTTGTCCCTGTGATTAAAATGGACACAATTCTACTGAACTGTGGTTCATCGTTGTCAATGGATGACACCAAATACATGTTTGGAATGTACTCAATTACTTTGCTGGCAACGAATATTTCACTTTACTCACCAATTTGAAGACTTTCAGTTATACATTGGCTTCCCTCCAATGCTGAGACCTGAGCAATGCATCCATTAATGCATTCCATGTCGTCTCTCAAACCTTTCCCCATCCAAACAGCACATTGGAGAATCTGATGCTCGACAGCAACACTTTTGCAAATGTTTTTGAAGTTGCAATTTATGGCTGCTAATCTTTTAGCAAGATTGTGCCTGACTTCAAACCGTAAACATTGTGATAGCACTAGTGGTCCACACATTCTCAAACACAATGGATAGTGCACCATATGATGATGTTTGTTGATCATTCTTTTTCCAGGGAATACACGCTTGAAATGACTGTGGTGATCATTAATGAGGTATTTCAGTTGTACAGAATGAGCCACAGAAACTGCTGGAGAATAGATAATGCCCATACACTGTAACAGCATGAGCAGTAGTTCATAATATACGTTGTCCTGTGGAATGCGATCACCAATCAGTAGAGGCAACATTCTAATAAAGCACCACGTCTGAGATGCCTTTTGACCCAATTTGTGGTCTTGCAAGTTTCGAATTTTGTCAGCTGAAAGACAAGTTGGCTTGTTTTTCTTGTCATTGAAAGCATAATGAAAAGACAACAGACGCTGATTCAACTCGGATATTGTGAAATATCTGTCAATGAAAACACGTTGATGAAGAATCAGTTTGATCTCATATTGGCACACTCCCTCTAGAAGATCATGCATTACATCAAAGTTGAAATTGTTTACACAATGAAAGCTGCTCAAACTATTCAATGAGCATTCATTTCTGATGCCACTCTCTGGATCACCACGCCCTCGATGTGCAGAGATTTCTGCGATTTCATCATGTTCATCCATTTATCGAAGTTGAAATTCCTCTTCTAAAAAGTGAACTTGAATTTCTTGCCGAGTTCCTTTACACAACCTGCATAGTGAATTTGCTGAGGGGCTAAGAAAACCCAATATTTCATGAGCTGCAAGTGAATCCCCAACAAAGGAGATCAGAGTTCCATGTACCTCAATCATCACATCATCTACAACTATTTCTGCCCCTCTCTCACTCTCGAGTATTTTCATATCCTCTAAAAACGGTTGCAAAATTGGATCAAAGCCATACTTCTTCAAATCTGAACTGTAGCAAACTGCTAGAAGAAATATACTGCTCATCGAAAAATTGTAACACGGTGGAAAATTTTGAATGCTGTAACAAAACATTCCCAATTTGTGGATGCCTTTCTTGCTTCCAAGGGGGTTAACGACTTCAACATCATCATAATACAATGATATTCGTAGAGCATGTGGATGATTATGCAACACTTCTTGTTGTTGATACTGTTCGCCATCTATATATCCCTTTATGACACCAATTGGGGAACTAGTTTCCGATTCTATAAGGGCTCTTATATCTGGTTTCAGAACCAATTTCAGCACTTCAAGAATAGACACATATTGGAATGTCTCGGTGATGACTACTTGCTTTGTTTGGCCAGATTTCCTATCCACGTTTTGATCAATTCTCGTTCCCAACGCTCTCTCGACTGGTGGAACCAAATTTAAGTGTTCAGTCATGTACTTCATCTGCTGACTTGGTGTTTCAATGCCTAAATATGGGTTTTTCAAGTCTTGAAATTGAAAGTTGAGCTCCTGAACATCAAGTGAGTTTGTGTCAACTCCATGTTGTTGCATGACAGTCATCATTCTTTGTCGCAAAGATTAAAGTGTTTCTTTGAACATAGTTTTGGTACAATTGATGACACTTTGAATGGCAGAGAATGTTGTTGAGGTTCAAGACTTCAAATTAATAATCAGATTCATAGCCAGATTTTTCAATGATTCTAGATTGAATACTTCCTGATCATAGACTTGCTCAGCATCTTCTACATCTTCATTGTAGTTATCTTGATCTTCATTGTTTTCTTCATGTTGAGCCAATTCACCAACTGGATGCAGACCATAACCAACTTGTTGATCAAGATGCACTAGACGAATATGCCTTAAAAGCGAGTTCATGATGGTGAATGTTCGCATGCAGCCACTTTGGCCACAGACAAGTGTTTCACCATTCCCCAAAACAGTGTGGGCCATACGTAGATGGCGAGCATACCCTCTCAACGAGGCAACATGAACCACCCGCTGACATTTGAAACAGAGCAATATCATGTTCCCTTTTCAGATTATTGACAATCTGATTCACAAGCTGACTCACGATCCCATTTACAAATCCTAATAATGCCCTGCTATAAGCACTTTTGCAAGTTTCCTTTTATCAAAATTGTTGAAGGTTTCTGTAATATAACAAAATAAAAAATAAAAATGTATATAAAATTGAAATATATATTATTAAAAAATTAAAAAATAACACATTTGTTATTTATCTGAACTGAAATTAATTTTGTTTATTCCTTGCCAGATCTAATATTTATATCACTTTTAATTGTATAAAGTTACTGTTGTGTTCTTTGCTGTTTCGATGTGTAAGCAATAATTATTGTGCACACAAATGTTGTGTATTTGAACATTTGAATTAAGCCAATAACCAAAAACTAAAGGGAAAAACAAATAAAAAATAAATAAAATAACATGAAATGATTCTCCACTAAGTATTCTCAATGATTAAAAGACCGTTAATTTTTATTTGTGGTTTTTATTAATTTTTTAAATATTTTCTCCTGGGCATGGTTTGTCTTTCGCGCTGTAGTCGCACTGCGGTCGTGCATTTATAGTCGCGCAATTACTTGCACAAGTTTTATACAGAAAATACGTGCGTATTATTTTCTAGGTCACTGATACCTTTGCGCAACCATTGCGCGACCGACATTCCATGCAAAGTCAGCGTTTTGTATACTCCTGGAAACAATCAGGGTCCAACTTCATAGCATGAATGCAAGCACAAAAGATTGCTAATCACAGAAAACTCTTACTTTATCAAAAATAGGTTACACCAGTCAAAATACCATACAATATTGTTGTGAGTGGTACCCCTCCAATTTCTTGCTAAGCAGAATTTTTTGCTAAACAACTTTATGAAATTGTGCCCTTTTGTTTACAATCTTGCTGAAATCATGTTTAACGACAAAGTTTGTTACTGTAAATCATTTGCAATTCAGCTTTTGTCTACTATACATGAATATAATAAACCGTTCGTTATGAATGAATGAATGAAAAACATGACGTTAGGATGTTAGGTGTTCATTCGTACTTTTTTGTGGAAAAGGTGAGCAAATTGGGTATCTAATCTAGGCCTCCACACTATCGTTAAACAAGTTAGGCCTGGCCATGGACTCATCTAGTTCTGGTGCACACAACGACGACGTTGTCGTGTATACAGTGGCCACATCATCAGTGTTGATAAGTTATTGATGTCTAAAGTAAAGTAAACTAGTATAAGTAACAACTTGAGATTTACTATCAATGTTTCCACGTTACTACCAATGTCATGAATGTAAACGCTTCCACATATTACTTGATGTTTTTATGTTCATCAGTGTTGTTAGCCCGCCCGCCCCACCCCACCCCACCCCACCCCACCCCCTATGGGGGTATGTTATTGAATTTGGAATAAAACATTCAGTCAGTCAATCTACTGTCGATGTCATATCTACACAAAATCACAAAAAGCCAGCAGGCCGCACATCCCATAAAGATAAAATGTATAACATTCTACACAGTAACAGCGTATTGCATAAGTTGTACATGTATTATGTCAACGTGTTTTCCACATTGTCAGTACGTGTGTGCGTGATCAAGCGATGCGTGTCCATTTTCTACGTAAAAACACACACACACAGAGGCGTACGTGTGACACTGGCGGTGACTTTCATCTCACTTAGTTGTTTTACGAAGACAATAGGCCTATCTTTGACTAATTACCATGGCAATAAGCCAATATTTTGAAATAAATTAGTTAGTCATTGGAGAAGTTAATCAATCACCGAATCGTATAAGATGTCTTAATCCGCAAACCGTTGCTGTAAATTGAAGATTTGCAGCTGCAAGAACGAATGTTAAATTTTAATCACGCCTTCGTGAACACGGCCTGACTGTGTAATTATTAATTAATAGTATTGATTTGTATAGGCCTACTACAAAATAGACGAGGCCTAACAAAACTTTTTAACGTCCTAAAAAGTACCGTTTTTCTACATAAGACTAAGTTTACTTACCTTGGAAAATCTGAAGAACGGTGGCTGTCCTTTCACCAAGCGTGGCATTCAAAAAGTCGAGCAATTGATTATCCATCTAATCTTTAATTAATTTGCAACTTCATCAAGAAGAACGAGCGCCCATAAAAACAAGATGGAGGTCAAGTTGAGTCTCCCGCTCCACGAAAAGCTCATCACGTGATGCGACCCAATCACCAGATTGGTCCTTTGTCGTAAAAAGTGGCGTCCTTTTTCAGTCGGGGGATTAAAACTCATTTTCGAATTGGCGGTTAATTATAGCTTTTTTAAGTGTTTTTAGATTAATTTTTAATCGTTTAGATTTATTTTATTTTTAATCCCATAACTGATTAACATTTTAAATCTCTCACTTTAAGAGTGTATGGCAGTGCTTTGTGAACAATGTCCCATTTAATTTCATAGTCTTTCCCCTCGTCCTTTAAGTCCCATATATGTT
>JAUELU010092458.1:0-13305 GCA_032357145.1 Evasterias troschelii
TAGGGCTAGATAGCTCAGTTGGTAGAGCGCCGGCACGTCAATCCGGAGGTCGTTGGTTCAAATCCCGCTCTAGTCAAGTTTTCCTTGTTCAACTTAAAATCATATATATATATAATTTGAGGTTGAACAAGGAAAATTTTTCTAAAGCGGGATTTGAACCAACGACCTCCGGACCAACTGAGCTATCTAGTCCTATGTTGGCGGTCCCTCTATTTTGTCAATATCCTTGTTCGGTATATATATATATATTTGGCAGAAAACCGATCAAACTTTCACGCTAAGCTCTTGAAGCAGTGTTTTATTGATTGCACATTAATTGCTCATGCACATTTATCCGGTAAAACTTTTGTAATGTTCTCTTTTCTCTTTGCGTTTTTTTCATGCGTTATTTTTAAATAAACTACAAAAATGTTATATTTTGAGAAGAGAAGTATAATTTAAATGTCGATTTAAATTGAATTATTACCTGAGTATCCGTCCAAATCACTATGAGTTCGTAGTCCGGCAGTACATCACTACTGTTATTGATATCTTCGACGGCCAGTTTGGATCCGGCAAAGGCTGTGGGACCGAAGTCCGGGGAGGACCCCTTCGTCAGCGGGAGAAGACCACCGATGTAAAGTGGTGTGCGACCCCGTGTGGCGGCCGCATGGTCTCCCGCAAAGCCCGTTACCAAGACGAAGATCCAAACCCTTTTCACCAGCGACATAACGTTCATCAACCTGTGCATAGGGAGAATGTGAGACCTCTCTTAAACTACTGTTTTATATCACTACATAGCAGTCGTCAAAACAGTTTCTTCGAATCATCCATTATCAGCAGGGGTTTCATATTTTGCCAGTGTTTACGATACAGTCACTCAATAGCCCAAGATGGCAGCTACCAAAAGGTATAGTTGATTTTATCCTCGGTCATCAATAAGTTTTTTTCAAAATTAATAAGTAAAATAAACGGCGAGAATAAAACTGGTGTAAATGTTCTAAGTAGATGTACGTGAGATTCATGTCCATTCAAGCAACGGACGCTCCCAAACCACACCCTCTAAAGAACCAAACGGAATACCATTCTCTGCCCTGTGTAGGCAAGCCATGTTTTCCATGGTAAATTGCATTCAAAACCCAGGGTTGCACATTTGTTTCTGTTTAGCATAACATTATTTAGTTTATCCATATGCATGGACCAAAAGAGCCCGGCTTGTTGCTTTGTTATATTACAGCTAAAGTCTTGCCTGAACAATTGTTGTTTTTAAATTCGACCTAAACTTTATTGTAGTTTTATTTCTTGTTTGTTTTGAATTACGAAGATTGGACTTCAGAAAAACTCGATCGAAGTCCCTAGAAAAAATTGTCTGCAATCGTAATTATTGATGCCCGTAAACATTTGGTGTTAGATATGACATCGGGGTACTCCCTTCCATTGTATCTTCTTTGTGTAATGAGGATCCCAGAATATCTTCTAAGGGTATTCAGGGGGGGGGGGTACTTCGGTATAAGAAGCGAAGAGTAGAGTATCAGAACAAATTGAGGGACGACTCCATCTGCCGCATAATAGGCATGGAACTATTGTACGTAAAGCTGACTGCATGGTTTTTGTGGATCTACAGAGCCACAGCAGAAATTATGTTTTTTGTTGTTGTAGTTTTCCGAATTGCTTTCAGTGGCAGTCACGTAGGCTTACGTGTTTTGAGACGATCCTTGTGGTGAGGACTGATTAAGATTGGGAAGATCATGGCAACAGAAGCCATGAACCTCATCTTCAACTCGTGCGGCTCATTATTGACTTAAGATTCGATTATTTTGCAGTGTCGCAGGTAAAATTTCTATGTTTTTTATTACATTGGAATTTAGTATACGAGAAGCAGAAAGCAAAGGGAGACAGAGTGGGGGACGAGGTGGAAGAGAGGGGGAGAGGGGATTCCAGAAACAAACTAAAATAATAAAACATAACACTAATGTTAAAAAATTATAGGCAGAGGCAGCTGAATGACTTCAGAATATTTTCCCCCATGAAAACTGGAAAACTGATGACCAGATACTTAGGCCTATGCATTTTTCCAAGTGCATAGTATAGTCTACCTCAAAAACGACGGAGCACTTTGATCGATCCAAATATCCTCTTATTTTTTGAGGTGGGCTCAACGTCAACAGTGATGCCTTGACCGATGTCTTGAGATCTCGACGTGTGTGAGCATTTATGTTATTAACTGTATCGTAAAGCCGTACTTGGTTGGTACTGCACAACGTATCAGTTTAAAATCTCAATATTAAACTGGGTAAAAGATCATGTTCAAAACGCATCTGAAACGTCCCAGATTGCCCCAGAGAGCATTCAATTTTTACCGGGCCTCTGTATAGCGGGCTCACGGACCCAACGCTGTAAAGACCTTTTGTTGTGTTCGTTCGTCTCGTGTAATGCCTTGCACTATTCTTGCTAGAGTGTTGTTTCTACATAAATGACCAAGGTGTCGCACACGGTACCAATGTCAGGTATTTGCTTGAACCGCTCTCCCAAGTCATAAAAAGGACCGTATATATCTCTTTATAATCAGTATTAATATTGCAGTTAACTTATTCATCTTGTCTATCCCGCCAAGGATCAAACTTGGTCATGTATAAGTCTATGTTAACAAACCAATAAAATAAGGGGTCTCGACAAGGCCGAGATGTGTTGGTCAACATTTGATGAAAACATTGGATGAAATAAGAAACATTGTGGCGGTCACTTTGTCACGTGGAATTTGCCGACATTAAAACGTGATATTTAAGTTGAGGTGGTCACGTTGACATCACATTATAGTTTGATGTTGTAAAAAATGTATTATTAAAGTTGTGACAAAAACAACTTATGTTGGGGATTTTTGTTTAAACAATGTAAATCAGTTTTAGTTTTATCACAAAGTAGTAACTTTGTTTTTACAAATCACGTTGTCAAAAAAAAAAAGTATTTCAGTCTGATTACAACGTACATACAATAGCGATGTATAAGTTTTGACCAACACAACGTAGTTTGCATCTGTGAATTATTAACTTTTTAGGCATCTTGTTAAACAGTTTAAACAGCTGGTTGGGATGGTTTTAATTGTCATTTATAGTAAACAGCTATTTGCATATTGATTGACATCGCCTGCTTTTAATTTAATTGTCTGTATCAGTTTTCATAATTCATAAAGTAGTCTCTCGAGGAGTGTTGCTTTCACATTGCCTAATTTTATCACAACGAGTATCTTTGTTTTACCACCATTTTGTGAGTTGACCCATAAGGGTATTATATGGGGAAAACATATGAATTATATGGACAAAATATGAATTGTCCCATGCTGTGGTTTACCTATGGGGAAAGTATTGGCAATCCCAAATAGGCAGAACATATGCAGTGGTCCATAATAGGTATAATAAAAATTGCGAAAATATGGGCATTACCATATGGGCAGGATGAAGGTTCATTCGGGTGTCGTATGAGAAAGTCCTGGGCAATTTGCAAAGAAAGACCTCAGCCATAGGAGACCTCAGCCATTATGGGGTAAATATTTTAGTTTAGTTAAGATTTGTTTAGTTTTATGATCTTTCCATTTGTTTTGTAATTTTCTCTGAAAAAGCCTGGATGAAACAATTATGGTAATGCTTAAATTAGAATAGCAAATTACTAAGCAATCCCGTGCAACAGATAATATGAAAAGGTTCAGTTGGTTATGGGAACGATCTATAAGCAAGCTTTGGGGTTGAATATGCAAAGACCCATCGTATGGGTAAGACCTGGGCAGGCCCATATTAGCAAAACAAACTTGTCGGACAGGGCATTGAAGTAGTGCATTTTCATTGATAATTGTTATATCGTGCTAGTGAATCTTACCTCTGTAAAGTAGTTTAAGTACTTGTTTTGTTAGATATTCGTCTATAAGAAAAAACCTACATACACTTTACCAATAGATGCTATAAAACATTGAAATTTTAATTTTAAAAATGTTGGACTATATCAGACTATATTCGTGGACTATATCAGACAAGCCACATAATTGAGAGGTACTTATACGTCATAATATAAATGAGTAAATGTAGTTTGTAATAATAATAATAATACGAGATATTTATATAGCGCATAATGTAGGAACGTCTATGCCGAGACAAAACATAAAACAATGAAATTAATTTAAAAGCAAGTAACAAAAATAAAGATTCAAACAAATGGGTTTTTTAAAGTCCCTGGAAAATCTGAAGAGAGCCCAGCTCGGCGAATATGAAGAGGTTGGTTCCATCACGAAAATGCACTGAAGTTGAATGCTCTTTGACCATAGATTTTAGTGGAAAAAGTCGTTTGCGTAAGTAATGTGGTATCGTAGATTAGTATACATGTAATTGTAATTAGACTTCTCATTAACATTCAATAATTACTTGAATTAACTATTAGGCTATCTGGGCTGGCCCATCTGGGCTCCATATACGCCATCCCACTTGGAACCCTCATTTTGCCCACATGCACCCCTCATCTTGGCCCACATGTCAATATGAACCCCAGGTAATGCCCATGTGGAACAACCCATATTTTATACCCATCAGGTTGTTTTCCCCAGAGGAGCCCAAGATGTATACTATGTGGGTTGTCTGGGCCAACCACTATGAATCGTGGGTGCAGGATCCAGTGGGGCCCATATGGATTTCCATGTTGACCCATAATTTTATGGGACCCATATGTATCCCATTGTGGGTTATCCATCCGTAGAGGCCCATATTAAGGGTTTACCCCATAATGGGACCCAAGTGGGAATGCTACCTGGTATGACAAAAATAGAAAAACATGCTATAGAAATTAGCTAAAAGGTAATTTGGGGGTCAATTTTGACCTTGACCTTGACCTTAATGCATATTCTTGATTACTGGCGATCTCAAAAGTATCATCAACTGAATTGGCATCCCCAATTTAGTTGGAAATGACACCTTAAATGTTTTTCTACACTGTTTGGTTCCAAAATTGAGCGTGTTTGTACATAAAACCATGCAGGCGGATTGGCGGCCTTTAGGGGTTTGACTTCTCAGGGTCCTCAGCAGAGGTCAAATACGACTTCCCTCCAAATCTGAAAATAAGTCTTTTTGTTAAAACCAACTAGGCTTGAAATTTAATGATTTTCTCAAAAGGTGAAAATTTTCAGATTGTGAGAGCTTATCGCGCGCTGTACTACTACCCCTTTTCAACATTTGTTGTATATATAATTACCGTAAATTGAGACTTTTAAGGTTGGTTTGGCACTTACTCGAGATCTCGAAGCCGAGAGATAGATTTGTAAACAAAAACAAAACAGGGGATATTTTTGGTTCCCCGGCAAATCTTATTTCGAGATGGCAAAATTTTCGTATTTCGAGGGAAGGAAATGTTATTGTAGGAAAGTGAACGGAATTTGAGTTAACATTTAAGAGTAAATAAAAAGACACCCCCCCCCCCTTGTTATTCTCTCTTTTCGGTGTCCCCGTGTTTAAAAAGTTGAAACAAATTTGTAAAGTTAGTGTACAATAAGCCTGTGTGTTTTCATCGTGTGTGCATTTTCACAAGTACCGTATTACACTTCAACAAAATATCTGTGTTCAATTTTCCAATCCCCGTGTTTTGAAATTGAGGCATTTTGTCTGGCGGTAGATAAAAGACATTTCGGCATTCAGCGATAAAGTTACTATCGATTAATAGGCTAGTTTATTAAAAAAGTCTTGTAAATTGTGCATCCTTGACATTGATTGGCACGAGCTTCAGTGGGTTTTGTTTTATCCAATGAAGCGTGCCATACGCGCGCGGCCTTAAAAATAAGGCGCTTTACTCAACACAATTTGCAAAGAATAAACCCCCTGTATTAATTTACCGTATCTTGACTTTGGGGAATTCAGTTGCCTTAAACCCTTTCAAAAAGATTCATATTCTGGCTTTGTTCCCTTTACAAAATTGCATCTTTGTTGGTCAGGTACAATCCCATTACATCGTTTTAATCATCCATTTAATTTGGAGGTCCTTTCCGGCTTACTTTTTTTCTCTGTCTCGATAAGGCGATTTGAGACGTATGGTAAAAAAAATTGTTATTTAAGCATAGGCTTTTATTCCCCTAATGTACATTTCTTTTGTCTGTTGATGACAACCAACGAAATTATGACAATATTTTTCATTTAAGCTACTTGTGTGAGCAAAGGAATCTCAAAGATTTATTGTAGATATTGCTTCTGCGATGATGAACGGTTAGCTTTGCCCTTCAACAGTGCCAGTAATGGGTCTGTTCCTAAAGGTCACTCAACAAGAAACAATTGAAAAATATACATTTATCAGTTTTGGGTAGTAATTTCAATGTTGTTTTAAACCCATTTTTGATATTTACACACAGCGTATTTGGGTTCACCTCCACGTCAGATCGTCTTTTTAAAATTACACTCTTAAAACTGTCCGATCAAATTTAACCCGGAATTTGTCAAATTTGACATGGAACCTCTGTCAAATATGGGTCAAAGTGCGCCAGAAAGCCGGGTCAAAAATGTTGACCCGGAACCCCGGGTCATTTGAACTGACCGTCTTCCTGGTCAACGTGAAACAGTGAAGCGGAAAATAAGAAACAATGTGGCGGTCACGTTGTCACGTCCATGTGAAACAACAACTTGATTTACTGTATCACAAATCCTCATCAGACTGCTTTCAAACTCGGAATGAGATTGAATGGAAAGAAAGGTGTATCACCCCTTTTTACATAAAGCAACATTCGGAGTGACCTAACATGTTATGACCTTTCTGCATACATTCGTCTTTAAGTGTTTCTCCTTGATCCGCTTTCCAGCCCGAAATATTACTCCTCTGTTCAGTCAACAAGAAAATGGTATTGACTCAAACACCTATATTTACTTTTGGACCACATTACCCCAGTCACATAACACATTTAAGGTCTGGAGGGGAAAATGGATAGAAGCTATAGGAGAAAATGTGCTAATAGAAGCTAAAGGAGAAAATTAGTTAAAGTTGTGGAAGGAAAAGTGGTTAGAAGCTGTAGAAAGAAAAATGATAAAAGCTGTTGAAGGTTTTGTATTTTTAATTATTTTACAACATACCTTACCAAGTTGACTTTTTATACATACCGATTGTGCTTTTCTGAAACTGCCATTTACTGCATGTGGTGTGTCTCTTTCTTCGGAAAATCTAAGACCTCAGAAATTATCACACAGCTTCTCAGCTCAGTGACAGACGATGACAGCAAATTGCTACTAGTTCTTGGCTCAGGAAATTACCGTGGAACTCATTCAGTATAACCTTGATTGGGAAAAGAAAAGCTTTAACCTCAAACTATTTAATAAATGTGTAACCAGACAATACTATATTTCCCAGTCCTTGTGCATCTGTTGCTGTTTTGAAGTGTCGTCCTGTTGTATAGTACAAAAGCTATGCTCCACCTTTACTTCCTACATGCTGACATCACACAATGTTAATGTTCACAGTCAATCGACGTGCTTTTAACGTAAAGTTAATTATTTGCAACTTTTTATTTCTTGAAACCTGTTTTATTATTTAATGCCAAAAACGTTTTATAAAACCATTTTTACACTAATTTTTATAAACTTTCATTATAGGGACGTCAATTTGAAATAAGTGTCATATTAAAAAAAGAATTTGTATGATTATTCAAACTGTTTAATGAAAAATGTACACATTTGCTAGGACCACACGTCTTAACCTAAGTCATTCTTAATCATTTGTAAAAATACATTGTTGTTATTTTTCATAATTGCTTTTTCTGCACAATCAGCACTTCACCATCAGCGAGCGTTTTCTTCTTCTTCTTCATTCTTGCCCTTTTAGTAGGCCTGCCTTTTTTATACGCCGCTTAATAAACGGATAACAATTTTGCCATGTTTTCTAAAACTCACATTTTTGCGTTGATTAGGGATGGTTTGGTTTTATAATTAGCAAATTTAATGATGGTTCGTTTGTTTTATAAGATGAAACAGGCAGGCACCGTTCTTTTGACAAATGAGTATAGGCCAAAACGCAGTTGATGTACAGCTCGCAAATCGAGAACATACCAGAGATTCCTTTAGCTGGATTAAATTTTAATCAATTTAATATTCTCAAATCAAGAAACTATACAACTAAGTGTTAATAAACTACTCTATGGCATGGCTTAGTGGCTTTTTTCAGATAACAGCAGATATATTTTAGCGTTGAGTATTACTCAGTAAATAAACAGCTCGTAGATCAAGAACATAAACAGATTCATTTAGCTTTACTTAAAACTTAAGTCAATGTAATATTCCCTAAAACCAGAAACTATCCAACTGAATATTGAATTTGTATCAGACTTGTTTCTATTTTTTCAGATTACCAGAGAGATATTTTAATGATGCTTCATAAGCTTTACAGCTGGAAGAATGTGGAGCCGCGCTTTTCTTGTCTTTATAGAAGGATTACAATCCGTTGATGTAGAACTCGTAGATCATAAACATGAACAAATTAATTTACTCTTTACTAATTTGACTCAACTATATATTTCATAACCAAGAAACTATATACATCACTGATTGTTAATAAACTATTGTATCTCTAACTGACCTTCTTTCTTTTTCAGGTTAGATGATTTTAGTGGTGAACACTTACATAATATATTTGCTTTTCAACAACCTGTATGGTCTGTGGTTACCTAGATTGAGTCCCTGAAGTTCTAGTAACCATTAATACTTTATTACGAGAAAAATCTAAAGGGAGCACGCAACCTTTTCAAAATTCATTCATTCATTTTATTCATTCATTTTTTTATTAACAAAAACATGGCAGTACAAAGCTGAATTATATGGCATTATAAGGGACCATATTTTAGTGCATGTCTGAGTCCCATACTGTCGGCTCTTTTGTTATACTGGAATCAACCGGCATATCTGTCAGAGGTATTGTTTTTCAAAGCATAATGTATAGATAATCGATGACGTCTATATCTTCAATCGTCTGGAGACCATTAGGTAAAGAGCATCTGTGTATGAAGTGTATTTTCTGGACTTGTGTGTGTCTTATAAAGTGTGGATTCTTGTTCATTATTTTGCATGAATGAAAAGAACCACCACAAGGTTATATATATGTACCCTGGTATTATTATTATCATTATGTAAGAATTATAAAACTGGAAGAACAACGTACAGCTGTGCACATCAAAAGACATAATGGTGTTTTCGTAGTTAACGTAAGTGTTGCCTAATATCAAATATGGTTTCAGGCATTATTGTTATGACAGTTTTATGAATTAAACATGCCAATGTAAACATTCAGTTTGAGACTTCCCTTGAAACATTGTCTATGTGAAAAGAGATCCAAGCCATAAGAAGAGACATCACTGGCCACGACCACCGTGCCATATAAGAACAATAAAACGCCATACAAATTGTTAACATCACCAAGAAACTATGCAAATATTGAGGTGAGCATTCTGGAGAAACTCATGGGAAGGGAATCGGGTCAGATCTGCTCTTACCATTCGATATATCCCCCAAGTTCTTGTCAAACTTTTGTAGATCTCCACATCGTCAGCAAACCAAATACCACACACTCCATAGAAATCTTCAACTTCACTGGTCAGCCAAAGTCGGTGAAAAGATCTGAAAAACAAGACAAACACGGCTTGTTAAAACTCTGCTCAATGACACCTCTACTTTTGGGGAAAGCACGAAACCACTAATTTGTTAATAAATAATTATTTGTTAAGATTTTATTGTGTTAGCTGGGATAGCTAATTATTGCGAAAAAAATAATTGATTTTACGCTGGGTAAAAATGTTTTCACCGTCTTCACGTTGGATGCTGTCGCTTATTATAAGTGTATGTACAATGCTTCAAAAAGGTATAGGAACTACAATCCCGGCCATATCTCGTAAGAGAAACATTCCCGTTTTCTACCGCTGTCTTCAAATGAAATATCGACAATTTCGTCCTCGACATGCACTCACCTCTCCGTGGCGGCTTAATGAAGCATGTCTCACAAACTGTATCGTTTACACACTACTAATTAAGTACAAAATCACTGTTTTAAAAATAGATTATTGACAGTTTGCTGGGTTTCTAATTAGAAGACAAAAACAGCAGTGGTTGTTTTAGAAGAACATTAGTGTAGAGCCATGAGTACGGAGGAAACGCGGAAACGTCTTACAAACATATTTGCATAAAGTTTTGCCTATTCTAGGCGGTCAAAGAATGCATGGAATTTGCGTGATGCATGAAACTCCTGAAGGGACAAAGAGGGGGGCTGTACTAGCTGTTTCTACGCTTTGATACCTTGGTGTTATCAAACTAAAGGATAAGTGCGTGCATTGAGCTGCAACGAAAATATTTTGAATAAAACCGCCTGGATAGGCTGTATCAAGCCCACCTTGTTGGGCTGTTATAGCTCTCTTTTAACATCGGTCTTATCAAAGTCGCCATTACAGTCCATCAACTATACATGTCTAAAACTCTTAGTTTTAAAAGTACGAGCAAGTCGTACCACTTTGATTGCAAGTTTATCCCACTTATGAATATCCCATAATACTCCAACATACTTCATTTTATTCCTTACATTTAACGAATTATTATGATACATGCCAGGACTCACCAAAAGATGACTTCATCCAGATGTGATGTTTGGAAAATGGCAAACAAAAAACGGTGTACAAAAATTACATTGAAGTTCGTACAGTGTACGGTTGAATGGCTTCTGACTGACACCTCACGAATAAAGATATTGACAAAATAGAGGGGCCGCCAACATAGCGGGATTTGAGCCAACGACCTCCAGATAAACAGGCCGGTGTGGACGGAGATTCTGTCCCCCATATGGAGAACTGAACTGTGTACAAACTTCTTTTGATAGCGCCCTCTTTTGAATCATCCCTCTCCAGCCCACGTTAATTTCATATTGGGGGGCAGAATTTCCGGGGGACAGATTTCCCTAGGACACCGGTGTGGACGGAGATTCTGTCCCCCCGGAGATTATGTCCCCCCATATGGAGAACTGTGTACAAACCGCTTTTGATAGCGCCCTCTTTTGAATCATCCCTCTCCAGCCCACGTTAATTTCCCATATGGGGGACAGAATCTCGGGGGGGACAGATTTCCTATGACACCGGCGCTCTACTAACTGAGCTCTAGTAATCTTTTCTTTGTTTAACCCTAAAATCATTTCAAAATTTACCTTGTCAGTTTCCCTTGTGGTTTATTATTTGATATCTGATATAAAAAGTCGCACCCCCACAAGGTGATCTTCTGGCTGCCGCTTCCCAGGTTGTATCGTATAATTGGGTGTGATCCCTGGCTACATGGCAGTTTAAGGTTGAATGGCTTCTGACTGGCACCCCGAACAAAGATATTGACACAATAGGGAGACCGCCAACATAATGCTAGATAGCTCAGTTGAACTGATAGATCGCCGGCACGTTAATCCGAAGGTCGTTGGTTCAAATCCCGCTCAGTCAATTTTTCTTTGTTCAACCCAAAAATAATTTTAAACTTTACCCAGTCAGTCTCCCTTGTGGTTTATTATTTGTAACAAAATTTAAACATTTCCACTTGCACACAAGTACACGCAGACTCACTGTCTGTTTGTGTACTGTGGGTCGGGGGTACGGTGGGAGAGGGATTTAAAGCAAAAGGGGCCATTCAGAAAAGTCAATGTTTAAAAATTTCGATTTTTTTTTTCGAAATTGTGGGTGGGTGGGTCTTGCCAACTTCATAAGCCAGGAACAGCCATTGAAAACTACTGATGTTGGAGACCTTTGACCTAAAATATCTGCATCTTTGATCTTCAGTGTAAAGATTATATTGTTAAGTAAATAAATTTTTGAAAGCGAATTTTCTTTTTTTGAAAACAATTTCGATAAAAATTCGAAATTTTTTATTATTTACTATTATGAATGGCCCCTAAAATGAGCATATTGGGAATGTTCACAAGGTATGCCTGATCGGCAATCATCTTAGATCCTAAAAGTACGAGCCTTTACAAGGTCAAACCGGAACACTTTTTATATAATAGACCAGAACCTTCCATGACAACACTTTAATGAGGCCACACGGTTGGTATTTACGGTGAGCTGAACAGACTTGGTACAAAAAATGACACCAAGTGGCAGTTTTGATTGTTAACTTCCATAGAAGAAAACCAATATCTGTGTGGTGCCAGGCTTGAAAAGGAGTGCAACCAAATTTATTTTAAGGAAAAGAAAACAATCGACTGACCTGAAACCTAACGTTATGAACGTTTTGTATAGTGGCATTTATGCAAAAATACATCACGTTTATAAACAAACAAACAACAAACAAACATCCTGGTGTATCATGCATCAATTATTCACTTAGACCATGCTTATACGCCAGATCAACCAGCCACCGTTTACACGCAACAAGAAAAAGTGCCTGTGTCTGTCATCAGCGACTTGTGATCATAGAGCTAGCGATGCTGAGAGCACACAATAGCTAATATATTATTCATATCTTTTGTTTTCATGACGAAATGCCCGCAAACAGCGCCCCCTGTTGATTCTGCCGCAACTGGGGTAGAAATAAATATCGCCCACCAATGTAATTTTCCAAACGTAAGAGCATCAATCGTGAAAAATGTCCCAACACCTATCGGCAAATAGGTCCATTTATTTCGGGGAATATGTCATCCAAAAAACCTTAAGTTTGAAGTCAGGTAACAATTTGAGTAACATTTTTACACTGTATCCTTTTGATTGGTCTCAAATCTGTCTATAGGGAACATTTTGAGGGCCTACACAAAATATGAATGAGGCCGATGCTATGTTTTATCCCTTTTTAGTGGGGTGCACCTTAAAGAGGAAGTTGTTTTTTCAGTTTGATTATAGAGACCACATTAGGACAGTAGGAGTATATATTGCCAAGATAATTGTTTTCATGATTGTTTTATTGTTTTAAATCCGTTGAGAAATGGCAGTATAAAACAAACAAACTGCTCATTATGGTGTTGTGTGTTCATTTTCAAATGGATGGGCAATGCCTGCATAGTACACATTGCTTCTCATGTAACTGTTTTCTCCCAGTTTAACAATTCAAAGTCCTTTGGGTCTTGACAGTATCCGACGATTGTTCTGACGACACTATCATGTTTCCTTTATATTTATATCAATTGAACTATTGTGTGGGTAGGGTCCCTGGTGATAGCAAAATTATATAGGGGGGAGGGGCATCGGGCAAACAAACAATTACTGTAGAGGATTCTGTTCATTTCAATGGTCAAAATGTTGGTCTGTAAAAGACCAGACATTACCTAATGGTTCTTCCTAGAACAATATAAGTTGTTTTGCCCTGCATTTTTACCTCT
>JAUELU010092471.1:0-28918 GCA_032357145.1 Evasterias troschelii
TCAATTTAAAACCCGTTTGACCATCACGAATCCGCGTAAGGGGTTTCTAAAAAGTTAACATCAAAAAAGCATCCTTGTCCCAGAAATAAGGGGTATGTATGGGGTAGGCTGAGCAAAAATTGGTGTTCAAATTTGATCCAAGATAAATTAAACAAAGTTTTGCATGTTATAAGATCATCTTTTCAACTCACCAGAACTTTTAAAAAATGAGTTAAGTTTGAACTGATGAATCTTCATTCTAGAAATCTCTTTACAGGAAGTTTCTGCACAAGGACTGAGATCATTCTGTGGAAAAAGATGTATTTAAAAAAGCAACTTTTAGAAAAATGGAAATCTTAATGCAGGCAGTTGCAGTTATTACTAAGCAAGTAGTGCTGAGTGCACCTGTTGCTTCACTGAGTTCTTAACCCAATTTTATACAACCATTTAATTTGATTAAAACTTTCATACAGTGAAAAAAATTTGAAGTTTCCAAACAAAGATACATCGATTAATCAGATCGGGCTCGGTCCAATTTTTGGCTAATCTGACCCCAAAAGTTTGATTTGTATTTGAAATAGCTATTTTTATATATTTTGAGAAGGTCAAGAGCAGTCATTAAGGTACTGCATGCATAACAATCTGCAATATTAGGTAGCAGTAAATTAAAACCCCCAAATTCATTGTTGGGATCTCAACATTGTCTCATGTCCATCAGCCATTAGCAAACCATTTTGCATATTGTGCACGTACAAAAATTTGTAAGCTTTTCGTTTTGAAACAGCTCAACATCTGTCAAAATTCATTCAGGAAAAATGGTTAAAACTCTTACATTTGGCAATAGACGTGCCAATGTTCTATCAAAAGAGAAATAAATAGATAAATGCAAATGACCAGAATTGCATTACAGCATTATCACCAGATCATTTTTCTGCCATTTGCGTGCACCACATATTCTCTGAACACATTGAGATACTATGGAACGATTCTTTGTAATAGAATTGATGGAAACAAAATCAAAGTCCTTTGCGGTTTGTTTTTGAGAACTTTTATGAAAACAATTTTGTGTTTAATTATCAAGAGTAATTTCTCTTTTCATTGTTCACCTCCATGACTTTAAGTTTAAAGCCCTAAGGTTTACTTTCTTGTTTCATCTTAGTTTGTCAGGTCACTTTTGCTTTGTTTTTAATTACTTTTCTTTTATTTTCGTTAACAATTCGTTGTTTATTTTAAGTTTCCTACAATTACTTAACGTATGTTTGTCGAGTTGAATTAAAATTGGATTGGTTTACCAGGTTTGTTTGATGCCAGGTAGGCCTAACAGTATCAAAAGTTGACAGTGTTTTTTTTTAATGTTTAATTGCTAAAAGCTATAGCCATAAATCAATTGTTCTCAAGAATTCCCCTAGGAAGAATGTCTCCATCACTCTCAGCTGATGCCGTAATGATACTTGCTATTTAAATCTTGTGAATGATAACTGTGTCTGTTTGGGTTGATCAGAGTGCCAACAAAGTGGGATGCATTTTTTTGATAGATACAGTATGCCACCAGTGTGCCATTTTTGACAGCCCAATTGGCAAACTGCATTCGCTTTCTTAAATTCTTAATTTGCGTAAAGATTGCACTCGCAAGGCTATTTTGCTTGAAATCAAATTTGCATGTTTTTTTAAATTGGTATTGAGCCAAATTGAGGTCCAAAGTCCAAGACCAAGACAGTGAGGTCCAAGACCAAGACCAGGAAATCCGGGATCATGCATGCTCGAGACCAAGACCACAACAAATTTTGTCTTGAGACTGTTCTCCAGACCAAGACCAGTCTCGTTGACTACAACTCTGGTCGTGATGGGCTTGTTATGATGTGGTTTGTTTGTATTATTCTTGTCAAGGGAACTTGGCAAACTCCCATCAGGGGATATATAACACCAAGCTGGCAACAGCCAATCTCACTCATACAAACATTGGTTAAATGTCTAGCCCACGTTGGACTCCTCCCTTGCATCGAACACTGACGTCCTAACGTCTAGATGATTTATATGACATGTATGACTTGCACAAATCAATAAATTGTGATTCAGTAACCGGCTTGATTACAAAGTTTATTATAATCATTGTAAAATCAGTGGTTAGCTTGGTTTGGTAGGACTGGAACGTACAACCTGGTGATTGCAAGTCCTGCACTGCAGTCTAACCACTCACTGAACCACTGTGACCTTGTCGTGTTGTTGTAGTACATTATACGTCTATGACATTTCTACCTCCGGAAGGATGGAGGGTAAACTAAACAACAGTAAACACTATCTACGGTATATCGACTGGCTAGACTACACTCTAGACATGCTAAAATAAAAGATAGATCGGACTGCAGTGTCACGACAAAACTTGCTTCCAAAAGCTGTCCTTTATACAATTTCAACAAATAAATAAATTCCAAAAGACTTATAAACTATTTCCATAAAGTACAAAGTAAAAGCTGAACCAAAAAATCTGTACTTACCAGAGTTTTGTGATGAAAACAACTCAATTTGAAGACCGAACGTAAAGCAGACGATATGACACTGACAGCTCAATGTTGTCAATGATTTGTGCAGTGTGTTCCTGGTTTCCACTACGCATGTGCAGCAAGTTGTGCCAAGGGAGGGCGCCCTATCTTGGAGCAAACTAACTTTTATTTCTATAAAAATTATGTTGTCATGATCATTTTCTATGGAATACATTCGCGGGGGCGCACGCGTCTGCATTACGTGTACACGTAGGCCTACACATTTCCTGAAAACATCACTTTGGTAGATAAATATAATCATATCTCTTGAATCCTTTATCGTACAAGCTAGTCCAAGACGGTGTATTTGTGACCGATGTGGCAGGAAATTCTGTCCACCGGCGAGATTCTGTCCCCCCTTAATTTCTAATGGAGAACTGTGTACAAACTGCTTTTGATAGCGCCCTCTTTTGAAACACCCTCCTCCAGCCCACGTTCCCATAAATATGGGGACAGAATCTCCGGGGACAGATTTCCCTAATATCCTCAATATCTTCTCATTCATGTTGTCTTACTTATTTTACATTTGGAAAGCATTTTGCAACGTCATTTTGAGGGGGTTTTACGTCCAGTCTTGTAAACTTTGTATGGAGAAACTCCTATGAAGTCTACCTGATTTAGACGCATGAGAGCTCTTTTGTTAAATTATTTCAGCAACCCGACGGCTGATTGTTTAGTCCAAAACGGATTTGGGAAGTTCACATCCTGACCATAGAGCAAGGACGTCTAGCTTGTTCTATGTCCTGACCAACACACTGCTCTAACAAACTTTGTGATTGGACACATTTTACCAACATCATTTTTGAGTTGAACTTCAGACCAATAAAACGTTATTTTACAGCTTCAAAACAGCCGTTGCTAAAACGTATGTTTCACAAACTTCTGCGGTGTCAACTCTGAAACTAAAACACATTCTAAAGTGGTAAGTTTGTGTACTAATTGGAGTGTTTAACTGGCAACACTTATATGTACAGAATCAGTAATGTATACATTTTCTTCTCGTGAGCATTTTGTTTTAAGAAAGTGCCACACAATTTGTTTCACTGTTGAACATTTTGCACTGGCTGTGGGTACGTTTTTGTGTGCGGCGATGACATAGACTGTACCACCAATGGTACAGGGTTGAATGGCACGGGAGTAACGTTATTAAGCAACAGCTTTGCTCTTTGTTGTGTTTATAATGTGCTGGAAAGTTGGTTAAAATTTCATGAGTGAATTATGTATAATAAATAAAACTGTAACATGTCACATTTCTCTCTCTGCCTCAAATTATTTGCATTAATAACGTGAGCCTTAGTTACACGGAATTAAAACGACACTGGCCCTGTCCGCCTACTACCACGAAACTGTTCAGGCGCGCGCGGACCACTGTGTGTATTCTGTATGGTATGAGTTATTTACATGGAAAAATAGGTTTACAAATTTGTACACGACAAATTCATATGTTTTGTAAAGTTTTAATCTCTCTTTTATAACAAAATACCATTAGCTAACTGTTTCTCATCATAGGCCGTTGCTCTTTATATTCAAATACTAACATTATTACCCCCATAACTGTTCCCATTGTCTGTGTTCCCTTACTTCTAATTCTGGTTCTATTAAAAAAGTATCAAAGATTAAACACCACACAAAAGCCCCGGATCCAGAGCAAATTCCTCACGAATCAGACCAACATGGGGGTTATAGTCTGGTGCCGTTTTAAAACAATTATTTTTAGGTCTGAAATTGCAGTCTGCAGGCAGGAAATCTGACCAATAATGGTCTTATGAAATTGAACATAATTTATTATTTTTTTTTTAAACAACCTCAAACGGTGCTGCTTGTTGCATGGTGACTTCTATGTTGCATAAAAGTCAAGTATGCCAATATTGTTTAATTTGCCCCAATGCAACAAAGACAAAAATCTAACAATAAGTTCGTCTTTTACAAAACAATAGAACATTTGGGTGTTTTTTTCTTCATGTGTGTAGGCCCAAGTCAATTACATTGTAATAAAAGCAATTTGGAATGCACACATTTTTACAATTCAAGTGAACTAATCAAATTTTAGTTGTATTAGTTTGTATTTTGTCAAAATAAAAATGGAAATATAATATTTTTGTATTTGTTAAAGCTTGAAATATTGCAATAGTGAAATACATTAAAAACAAAACAATCAACTTTACAACCCTAGCTAGGGTATAGGGTAACTTGCGGACACCACAAATGTATAGCCTCGCCAACACATCTTAACTCGTGAAATCGAGCCCTGAAGGGAATAAGTCTGTCTAGTCCCTCTGAGGGTGCTTGATAAAGATGATAAAAAAAGCTTCATACCCCTGGTGTAATACGATTTCCAAGACTGGTATCGTTTGTAGTAGCCCTCATATAATGATTTGAATGGTTACGTAACTTGCACTCCAAGGTTTTAAGGAGAGTAAGCAGTTCAGTAGCTGAGGTTTTGCTAACACTGCTGATACTGACGTACTTTATAATGATTCAATAGGTGGGGCGTTCAGTAGCCCTACCAGGAAGTTGCCAACGTTGCTTTTTTTGTTTTATTAGACCCAAGGAATTGTATCGTGCACTCAGACCATCATAATCTTTCTCTCGTAATCCAGAGCACAGTCACCGTATTTCTTTAATAGATCCTTCCTCCCCAGAAAACACCCCATGAAACAAACAGACAAACAAACAAACAACTAATGAACAAACACCCCAAAACTCCCCCAAACAAAATAAATAAAAAATAAAGTCAGCAACAGCAACAACTATTAAGGAAGGTGTTTACTTCTGCAATGCTTTTTTAGTGAATTCAGAAAGCAATTTATGCTCCTCGTCGAAGTGAGGGTTCAGTTGATTTACAACTCGGTCCTTCCAGGCTTTCAACTTGGGATGGCTGGCCAGTACATCAGTCCGTTGAACGACCAGAACTTGCGTCAGCTGTGAAAATAAAACGATAAAGACTCTGCTAGGATCGAAACAAGAGGCCACGACCACTTTGTTGTGTGCATTTATACCGCGATGTTGGTATCATGTTTGCAAAAACTTGTTCCACCCCAAAAGACTAACAATGTTAAAGTCATGCTAATGAATAAACCCTTACACGTAAAAACACATTTACAATTTGAGACTTGTGGTTTTGTGTTTGTTTCTTTTCTTACTCCACAAACGTTTTGTCAAGTGACAAGTCTTCGACGATTTTTGTATCAATTTTGTCTTCATGCAAATAGGCAATCAGAAGACAAACTAAATCACAGTAATTTACAAGGAGTAATTCGCACACTCTTTCCTTGAAAACTTTGCACTTAAATGTTGTTTTTTAAACCAGCTGCATCCGGCTGTTTAGTTTCACTCAAACATTACTTTTTATTCAAATGCCTTGTTTCTTACCCCTATCTCCACACTGCCCCTTCCTCGTCCTTCTTTCCTTGTTTCAATTGCCCACTTTATCTTTTCCCACCTAAAAGCCCTTTGTCCCAACTGTAAACCCAACCCTTCACTTATCACCGAATCGTCTCTTTTCTTTCCGACCGGAACTTTTTCCGTCCATCAGACCGACGTCTTCCCAACAAACATAACCCCTTATTTATTGAGTATACCCAACCCAGCCCACTTCCCCAAATTCTTACCTCTGTAATAGCACAGATATCAGCGATGCAGAGCTTGTCCCCACATAAGAAATCTTTGCCGCCTAGGAAGTTATCTTCCATCACTCCAAGAGTCTTGTCCAACTTCTCAAAATCCTTAGCCAGCTTTTCCTCATCGATTGTCTCTACGAAAATCTTAAGAAAAACAAAACCCGGTCTTACAAATTTTATTAAGCCTTTAAAAAAATGTATTTAAATGAATAAACGCAAGGACGTTTATATGTTAACATAAAAGTTTTGTCCGATAATTTTCAGCCAAAAACTAATTCGTTGAAACTATTAATTCAAATTCACGTATGTTCCCCTATTGCATTCAAACCAGAATATTCATCTTAAGTGATATAATCGTATTACTTACCATTCCCCTATAGATGTCCGTGCCAACCTGTCTTAGACCTGTGTGTTGCCAGTCAAGATACTCGTTGACACGAGCCTGAACCTTCAAGTCTGCTGCAGGGAACCAGCGATCAGCCACCTTGTATTTAGCGGCTAAATACTTCAAGATCGTTGGGCTGAGAATGAATAAGATAGGGAGATGATAGTTATAATCACGGACAAACAGATTAGGCGAAGAGAATGAAGTGTCACGCAAACCAATGTTGTCCACAAAAATTGCTGACACAGTTTTGTCTTACCCCTTCCATACCAAATCACCGACCCTTTTTGATCGACACACCATTTGGATGTACGGCATTGTCCAGCTTATGAGCTCATCAGTGTGTCGATGTGGTTAAGACAATGGAAAGCAATCAAATAATTATGTCAGCATGTGCTGGCAGCGAGCGTCACTGCAGAGTTCTAAAGCACACCTCTTTTAGATTGAATCTGTTAGACAGTATACGTACCATTGCGTTAGTGTCTTGCCACCATCAACTACGCATGGGACTTGACCAAGTGAAGAGATCGCCAAATACGGAGCTTTCTTGTGCTCACCTGTCAACAAAAACAAATATTCAATATGCAAATTGACATCAAACGTGATTCTTTTTTTTTTACTTCTTTTGTTAAAAAGCAATTTGTAATATTTTCTAACCGTAACCCTCAAATTTTATATTTCAAAAAAGGTGCCAGATCTCATTAGGCACAGAATCTTTAGAATTTCCCCTTTGAAATGCACTCACCAGACATGAGGTCCACGTTGTTGAACTTGTAGGGGATACCGCTGATTTTACAGAAGAGACAGATACTCCGAGTTGGCTGTGAAACTCCGAAGCCATACACCGTGACAGGTTCTTTGGGCACTGGCGCAGTGCTTGGAGAGGCCCTGAAAGTTTATGGAGAGATGTGACGATACCGTTAAGAAATTTCAGACTTTCGTCTTCAGGTGATGTTAACTAAACTTTACACGCTAAGAAATCTTGTGTAACCAAAAACACACTGGTTTGTTAGGCAATTTAGACTAAGGGCTTCGTTGGAGGAGTTTTCAAGAAAGAGCTCCGATTGCCTTAAGATTAGAAGAACGCTGAAGACGTTCAGAGCTTTCTCATGAGGACGATCAGAGTAAACAGATTGACACGTTTAGTTTTAACACCAACGGTACTTCTCAGAACAACCACAGTGCATTAGAGAGAAAGAGAATGGAAGGTTGTTTTCATATATATGGCGTTCCACCAAACTATATCTTTGAAACACTGACGAATTTTCGAGTACGAAAAAATTGTTGTTGTTTTTTGTTTTAAATAAAATGCAATTAAACCAGTGCCATAAATGTGTAGTTTTGTATCTTATGAAACATACACAAAAGATACATCCGTGTGTCCTCTATAACATATTGCTGAAACGTCAAAATTAATACCATTGAAACTGTCGCACCTTTCATTTAATTTTTTTAATTAAATGTTATCTTAATAAAGCAATTGTTCTTCTGGTTGCTCGTGCAATATACAAACATTTGGATGCATCACATGAGCGCATTGTCTCGGAATATAATCACGAAGAGAAATCTGGACTGATCCATTTTACCAAGTGCTTATATTCTGCAGCAATGCGCAAACGAAATGTGTTCAATTTGTTTAAATCACTCACACATAGATCCTTGTCATTTGAGTCCCCCCCCCCACGATGAACACCCTCCCCAAAAAATACACGAGACTTGTCAACCATAAACTCTTAACATTTACAAAAATAAATACAATTTTCTTTTTGAGTTATGTTGCAGAGAAGAGTTCCGTGGAAGAAAAAGATGGAGAAGAACCCCCCCCCCCCAAAAAAAAGGAGAAAAAAGAGAGTGTTCGTGCTGTATTGCACGACCACCTAAAAACCTTCTAAGCAATGTGGACAAATCCATGCAGACACCAACCTTGTAACCCTTGCCTCGTTTGGACAAATGGGCGGAGACTGACTCTTTTGGGAACGACGCTGCGAAGTGTCCGATAATATCCATACAGGACTGCTATAATTAATACAGTAATACAATTTTTGAGCTTCGCGGCAGCATGCATGACAAAAATAAGGAGATGCATGCGATGCGCCTTTAACCAATCAGATTACAAGGATCGTTGAATAAATCATATTCAAAATGAAGAATAAAATTATTGATTTTACTTGTTTTTCATATTTTCAGTGAATTCCATGAGAACTTTGTTTCCTTCGTCGAAGGCTGGGTTGAGCTGCTTGACCACTCGGTCTCTCCAGGCTTTCAACTTGGGATGGCTGGCCAGTACATCAGTCCGTTGAACGACCAGAACTTGCGTCAGCTGTGAAAATATAACGAGAAAGACTCTGCTAGGATCGAGACGAGAGGCCATGACCACTTTGTTGTGTGCATTTATACCGCGATGTTGGTATCATGTTTACAAAAGCTTGTTTCACCCCCCCCAAAAAGACTAAAACGTCATGCTAATGAATAAACCCACACACGTAAAACACGTTTACAATTAATTAAGACTTATGTTTGTTTCTTGGGTTTTTTTCCCCCACAAATGTTTTGACAAGTGACAAGTCTTTGCCAACCCCCCCCCCCCCCAAAAAAAAAAAATAAATAAATAAAAAATTAATAATAATATTAATAAATTTTTTAAATAAATAAACATTCTAGCTCTGCCACTAAAGTCCTCCAAAAAACTCAAAGAGTCACAGTCACATTTTTACTTCTTATTACACTTTTGAAGGCAAACAAACAGAAGACAAACTAATCATTGTAATTAACAACCTTCCTTCTAACACTCATTCCATGGAAACTTTGCACTTAAATGTTGTTTTTTAAACCAGCTGCATCCGGCTGTTTAGTTTCACTCAAACATTACTTTTTATTCAAATGCCTTGTTTCTTACCCCTATCTCCACACTGCCCCTTCCTCGTCCTTCTTCCCTGGTTTCATGCTCAAATTATCTTTTCCCACCTCAAAGCCCTTTGTCCCAACTGCATAAACCCAACCCTTCACTTATCACCGAATCGTCTCTTTTCTTTCCGACCAGAACCTTTTCCGTCCATCAAACCGACGTCTTCCCAACAAACGTAACCCCTTACTTATTCAGTATACCCAACTCAGCCCCCTCTCCCAAATTCTTACCTCTGTAATAGCACAGATATCAGCGATGCAGAGCTTGTCCCCACATAAGAAATCTTTGCCGCCAAGGAAGTTATCTTCCATCACTCCAAGAGTCTTGTCCAACTTCTCAAAATCCTTAGCCAGCTTTTCCTCATCGATTGTCTCTACAAAAATCTAAAGAAACCAAACCCGATTTTTCAAATTTTTTCAAACCTTTTAAAAAAATGTATTTTGAATAAACGTGATGACTTAATAATGTCAACATCAAAGTTTTGTCCGGTAATTTTCAGCCAAAAACTAATTCGTTTAAACTAATTCAAATTCACTTATGTTTGCATAATGCATCCATACCAGAATATTGCAACTGTTGCAGTACAAACAGTTTCCTTGCACAATGACCTCGTTCTGTTAGATTGTTCTTTTTATCCGTAATTATGTTTCATTATACAGGATTGCAAAACTGTTGAAAATGAGTTACTCCCTTTTTATGTTATTGACAAGTTAAATGTTGACGCGATGGAACATTTTTTTTTTTTTTACGAAATTGAATAGCCATCTTTTGTCATATTGTAGTTGATATAATCGTGATACTTACCATTCCCCTATAGATGTCCGTGCCAACCTGTCTTAGACCTGTGTGTTGCCAGTCAAGATACTCGTTGATTCGAGCCTGAACCTTCAAGTCTGCTGCCGGGAACCAGTGATCAGCCACCTTGTATTTAGCGGCTAAATACTTCAAGATCGTTGGACTGAAACGAACGCGATCAAATGAAACCAGTTAGATGTATACATGTACATTCATCTTAAATTTGAATAGACTTGGCCGGTGACGGCCAAGCAAAAAGGAAACAATCGGTTAGGCTTCTCTTGTCCCCACCGTATTGTGTTTATTATCGTACTCTTATTTTACTTTTTATATTGTTTTTGAGTGGTAACCTGGTATACGCTGCGTCCAATGTGTTCTATAGAGCTCATACTGGCAGTGAAAATACTGCTTAAAAATCTGCTAATCAACCGAACTAATCTGCTAACCAAAAATAATCGGGATACCAGTCACGGGGTGGTAAGTAGCGTAGGGGGACAACCGAACTTGAGTAGGCCTACGGTGCGCGAGACCGCTAGCCATGGGTGGCGAAGCACCATACATACCATTGCGTGAGTGTCTTGCCACCATCAACCACGCATGGGACTTGACCAAGTGAAGAGATTGCCAAATACGGGGCTTTTTTGTGCTCACCTGTAAACAAATAAATCCAAAAGGCAAGCGACTGTTACATGACTGCTTTGACCACTATGGTCGATTTCACATCACTGTCGAAAATGTTCACGTGTTGTTGTATAGACCATAGACCCATGTTACCTTTGTTTACAGAGTATACATACTGACCGTGTACATTCTAATGCAATTCCTGACGGGCAAGATACTACGCAGGCTATGTGGGAAAATTTACATTTTGTGTCATAATTTTCATATAAATTCAAACAAAAGTAACAGCTGTACAGCCTTTGAGATGTCTCCCCTTTCTTCGTATCAATAGTTGAGATCTCCATAAAACAAGATTTAGAACACTCTTCCAATGAGCTGTGTGCAAACATACAAGTTTTCAAACAAGAACTACAAAAGCACCTAAGAAATTAATTACGGTACTTTATGCGCACTCACAATCCTACAACCTGCTACCAAGCAACTAGGAGTGTTTAGCAGTATTTCAGCAGATGTAGATTCCTGCAGGAAGTCCAGGCTCTGTGGCTCTTTTGTGAACATGTTATATCACAGGTCACATGGTCTGTACTTGTCAGTTGTTGTTGTTTTACTTGTTGAACTGGCCAAACAAATAACCCACAAAACATGAATGAATTTCAAGTTGCCGATGAGCAAATACTGACCTACGATTTCCCAAGAGAATAGTGACATAAGTTTTGTTTGACTTACCAGACATGAGATCCACGTTGTTGAACTTGTAGGGGATACCGCTGATTTTACAGAAGAGACAGATACTCCGAGTTGGCTGTGAAACTCCGAAGCCATACACCGTGACGGGTTCATTGGACATCATCTGCGCAGGACTTGAAGAAGCACTAAAGTAGAAAGAACAATAGCAATTTTCCAGGTGTTCTTAAAACCCATTGTGTTGTCGTGTCACACATTTTTAACATACCCTCATTCAGTGGACCTTTAATAAAGTATTTGTGAAAAGTCCCAATCGGAGTGTGCAGCAACGGAGTGTGCAGCACCGGGGTCTTATGGTGGGTGCGTGTGTGTGAGTAAGTAACCACATTCAAACCGGGGACCTATAACAAAAGAGGACAATAGGTCCACGGTTGCTATCACAAAGGAACGCATTGTGGTCCACGGTTGCTATCACAATGAGTTGAACAAAGGAGGGTCCACGATTGCAGGCTGTTACACACTTGTGTGTGTGTGGGGGGGGGGGGGGGGGTTTCCCCCAAAACGGTAGGTGGCGCTGGCCCGAGGAAAGCTTTACTTTACGACGTTCGGCAATGATAACAAAGACGGAAGGGGTGGGAGCGAAAATTAAACGAGGTCAGAGCAAACAACTGTGAAAATTAATGACATGGGTATATACCTTTTCCTCATCTTCTCCGTGAATGCCATCAGTAATTTATGCTCCTCATTGAAGGCTGGGTTGAGGTGCTTGACCACTCGGTCCTTCCAGGCTTTCAATTTGGGATGGCTGGCCAGTAGGTCAGTCCGTTGAACGACCAGAACTTGCATCAGCTGATAAAAAAAACATGATAGGAAAATGCTTGAGACTTTCAGATAATAGCGTAAAAAAATATATAATAATGGAAGCAAATTTTAAATATCAAGAGTATTTGGGTTATTCGTACCAAGTATTTACTCGAATGCGTTTGAATAAAGTGAAGTAAAGCGAAGCTATTGCTAAAGTTGAAGCTACCAGGCCGAAACCCCTAATAATGACTGTAATAATGGCTCCTTATTATAGCGCTCATATCCTTCACTCAGTGACAAACAAGGCACTTCAGAAGTCAGTCTTTTCCTGCGAAGTTTGTGTGGCTACATTTTTAAGTATCTTTACAAAGCACCCTGTAATGGTTTACAAGGTGCTGTGGCGCAATAAAACCAGAAACACCGGGGCGAACCCCTTTTCTTTTCGATAAGAGCACTGGGTTATTTTACGTGCATTACACAACACATGTGACATATGGCTTTACTTCCCATGCGAAAGACGACGCAATAATGGTCAAGTGTCTTGCTTAAGGACACAAGTGTCACGACTGGGAATCGAACCCACACTCTGCTGAACAGAAAACCATAGCTTGAGTCCGGTGCTCTTATCCACTCGGCCACGACACGCCAATAGACCTTAAAAAAAGTACAGCTCTAAATATAAATGTAACTACAGTCAATGTCAACAACGTTCCATCATGGTGACATCATCCCAGTCCTAAACCCTTCTTTTTCAAAATCTCACCTCAGAAATAGCGCAAATGTCAGCGATGCTGATCTTATCGCCTGCCAGGAACTCCTTATCTCCAAGGAAACTCTTCTCCATCACTCCAAGAGTCTTGTCAAACTTCTCTAAATCCATAGCCAGCTTTTCCTCATCGATCGGCTTTTTGGTCCTCATTGGCGTTAAAATCTTCAAGAATATTAGAAGAAGAAAGAAAATTGGGAACTAAACAGGATCGAGCTAGTGTGGATGAGAACTTATTATAGGGTGTGTACAGTATTGGTAAGATTGAAAATAAAAATGCTTACAAATTCCACTTAAACTTACATGGTATAGAGTTGATCTTGGTGGAAAACTTCGCTTAAAATAGTTTTGCTTGCTATAATTTTTAGGAAATGAGTAAAACATTTAGTCTTTATTATGCGTGATAAAATCTGATGTTTGTAAACAGTGAGCATAATTAATAATGGGGTTTTCACTGCTTTCTCATCACTCCGAAGACCGGTTTAGCTTAATCTTTCACAGGTTTGTTATTTCATGTACATATTGGGTCACATCAAGTGGGGATACTGGTCTTTGACAATTACCAATGTTCTACATACGCTTTATATAAAAAAAATTGCGAAATCCAGAGTAATACATCGTGTCGTGACATGACTGCGTCAAAGTTGCCAAAAGTAAAAACTAACTAGTTTAATGTTTTTCAAATACAAGATGCCCTATTTTGAGTGCAACGCAAAGAGTTAGCCATATAGTTTTTGCATTGGTTTTACACAGGGGAGCTACACTGTCATTAACAGTCGAATCTAAAACACGAAGAGGTGACCGGGGGTTATTAGGTCAGGAGGAATGGTCTAATGCGCATGTGTATAAGTCAGCCCATAATTTATACTATTACCATGCAACACCACGCCATCATTCCTTAGCATGTGTGCTGAGAGACTTTCATCTCCCAACTTAACTGTTCCATAAAATTTGTGGTCAACAAAAACATTAAGTCTTTGAAGTTTGGTGAATTGAAGTTTGGTAAAAAATAATTATATAAACAAAATAATATTAAACGTACCATGCCAATAAAGATGGCCGAGCCATCCTTTCTTAGACCCGTGTGTTGCCAGTCAAGATACTCGTTGATTCGAGCCTGAGCCTTCAAGTCTGCTGCCGGGAACCAGTGATCAGCCACCTTGTATTTGGTGGCTAAATACTTAATGATCGTTGGACTGAAATTAATCAAATAGAACGGTGTCAGTAACACCCAAACAGATATGGAGACTGACGAACGCACCTTCCTCAATGCTGTTCGGATTGGAGGTACGGTACAATGTACAAACTAAAATCCCGGTAAAAACTTACTGCCCTTCGCCCCTCCTTTCCCAGTCAATGATGGCTCCCGTTGGTACATCATGGGAGGGGGCGGGGAGGGGAGGATGCGGTTGGGGGCGTATACTAAGGGTCCCAACCGTTTTGTCCGGGAGTGTATAAATGCCGACTTAAGCAAGACACCTACAGTGCAGCATTTGCCGCTTGTCAATTTTTTGTCTGTATTGTTTTGTGCCAAAATTCAATCTTGGAGCTCAAAATGACCATACTACAAATTGTTGGACAAACCTTTGCGACACAAGCATTGAGCAACAATGTGGTCCAGATGGTCAGGACGAACATGGAATCAAGTGGAAGGTTATGCTTTCATCGTAAAAGAAAAACAGTTTGAACAAATACATTTTACACACAGTAACATGGCATACCATTGCGAGAGTACATTGCCACCATCAACCAGACAGGGAACTTGACCGAGTGGAGAGATTGCCAAATACGCGTCTTTCCTGTTTTCACCTGCAAAAACAAGGAAAAAGGGAAATCAATATAATATTGATTAGGCCCCTAGCTAGTGGAGAAGTTAGGGAGAAGAAGAGAATAGTACGGAAGCGTATTGCTCTCTTATAGTCCAAACTTATCGTGTATGTACATATTAACTTATCGGTACGTACACAATAAGTCCAAAAGTTTGGATTTATCGGGTACGTACACGATAAGTTTGGACTTATCGTGTACGTATACGATAAATTTGGATTTATCGTGTACGTACATAACAAGTTGAGACTTGTCGTGTACGTGCACAATAAATTTGGACTTTAAGTTGGACTTATCGTGTACGTACACGATAGGTCGTGTACGTACACGATAAAAGTGAAATGTGTTTTTTATTCATGTGGCGGCAATACGCTTCCGTAGAATAGTTCCTTTTCATTATCTATAAAAAACTGCGTGAAGGAACTATTCGGGCACCTGTAACGGAACCTGTCAGAGACTGAGAGAATCCAAAATAAAACATACAAAATAATAATAATAGAATGATGATTCTTAGAATAGCGCATAACACTTTGAGGTCCCTAGATGCGCTTGAGAAACACATACAAGGGTGGTCAGGTTGGCGTGGTGATATCTTTCCTCGCCTTCCACCTCTAGGACCCCGGTTCGACTCCCGCCGAAGTGACTATGTGAATTGGGTTTACAGTCCCATACCTGACTGCGTGGGTTTTCCCTTGAATAATTCTCTAGCGTTTTTCCTGCCACAAATAAAACTGAGACTTCCTTCTTTGTCTTCTCTCCATGGGGTTATTTATTGGCTATATGCATACTGACTAAGTCCGCTTTTCTGTGAGTCCTTGGCTTCACAACCAAAATAAATTAAATGTAATTAAATGAAATGAAAGACAAAAAAGAGAAAAAATAGTTTGTATTTGAAGTAACGCATAACAAATTAGTTAAAATAACTGCGTTACAGTGGGGCCTTACCCATCTGCGTCAGAAATACCCGGAATCTGTCTTAAAAAATGACCTCGAAAAAAAAAAATAATATCAAAATGAAGCACTATCCGAGTTAAAAATTTAAAATTTTTAATCACTGTTCCGGATCAGGCTGACCCAGAAATGGGTCATGCCCCCTCTGGGATCCTCAGGCTGACCCAGAAATGGGTCTTGCCCCCTCTGGGATCCTCAGGCTGACCCAGAAATGGGTCTTGCCCCCTCTGATGAGTAAACAACGTGGCTCTGATAAGTAAACAACAAAATATTCAAATCAATACGAGACCTAACAAAAAGTCAAAACGATTTTGAATTTGTATAGAAGTTTAGGAACCGAAGGCACCTACCAGACATCAAATCTACTTGGTTGTACTTGAACGGGATGCCGGTGACTTTACAGAACATGCAGACACTCCGAGACGGTTGACTGACACCGAAGCCATACACGGTGGGCTTGGGGGCGTTACGAGCGCTACCCGGGCGTATTGACGGCTCTGTCTTGGCGGAACTGGTTGGGGGGAAATAGGTTTTATACAAATCATTAATAGGTGGTCTTTGAAAACCGTTAAAAAATGTCTGCCCAGGTGGAATACAAGACTAAATGCAACCGTGAAACCAAACAGACCATCTTCTGTTTTCTTCAGGAGGACAAACAACATCAACAAAGAAGAGGCTCCTATTTCTTCCTTTGTAGCCGCCATGGGAGAGGGGTGGTCTTCCGGGAAGGGGGTGGGGATGGGGATTGGCTACTTGACATTTTTGCAAGGTGTACAAAGCAAAAATATAACACAGAAATACAAAACAATTGTAATTAGGAAAATTGAAAAATTAACAATTATTCAACAAACATTTCTTCAACTATACATTTCTGCAACTAATTTACATTTCAACCGCTGTGACAACGAAACATTTGAAATGCAGATAATTGTCAATGCCGGAGGTAAACAGTTATTGTTTAATGAAATCAAATTTATTTTTAAGAAAACATTTACAATTAGTCAATTTGACCTCTGACCAACCTTGTGCAGCTACCCATGTTGATGATCAATGTATATGCTACCTTGCTGGTAACTGAGGAAACACAAACATAACGAAATGGTGGTTAATTAGAAAATGTTCGCAACAGTCTTTTCGATAGAATAGTAGACAGTGAGTATTCGATCATTGGGACCTGTCAGTTACGTGTTATCGTTTGTTTTTATTAATTTACAACGACTGTCATTATATCTCCACTGACTAATGGTGAAGCTGAATAGGCCTAAACGGCAACCACCAACATTAATAACTGTATTTGGAAATTTAGAGGATGCTTGTTATTTATGGTTAAACTCTAGCATTTTGTCACACTACAAAGCTGTAGAGGGCTGCAATAATCGGTGATAAAATGAGTTGGCTTTTCTGTAGATGCCATCGTCTTGTACGACCATCGTTAATGTATAATATTGTAACACGCAAATGTCAACGGTGTTCACAATCTCACATCAGAGTTTAAAAA
The DNA here is from genome assembly GCA_032357145.1 of Evasterias troschelii. Lineage (NCBI taxonomy): Eukaryota > Metazoa > Echinodermata > Asteroidea > Forcipulatida > Asteriidae > Evasterias > Evasterias troschelii. Next base: position 17,376 of record JAUELU010092471.1, read on the forward strand.
CAATAGTAATCAACAAGTTATGATGATGCTGGGAGCTTTGTGGAAGTTCTCAATTTATAAACTTAAAATGAACTTGTTAAATTAAAAACAAAAGTGAAAATCGAATACACTCACCCTTTTTGAAGTAGGCCTAAGTGCCAAAAAGTTACACCTCGGAAAATGAGATCAAACTATTAATGCAATGTATCATGCAGCACTCGCTGAGCCAGTGTGTAGTTTAGGTATTAAAAGAAAATAGTTATGTAACAGTTATTATTGCAAGTCATGCTTGGGACTGTGTTGTTGGTGTTACCAAGGGGTGCCTCGTTGTAGTCAAACCCAACTATCCCATCTACAAATAGATGGACGGAGTGTTATGCGGTCAGTGCCAATGGTCACCTAGCGACTGTATTATGGCCGTAGGGATCCTCTAGCTGTAATCACTACTCTAGAAGTCATGGCAGTACGCAGAGTGTTGCTCACATACTATTTTGCATTCCAATAAATAAGGAGAAAACGGAGCGTCGGCTTCATTAATGTTTTGTAGGCCCTACTATTTACAATGTGAACATTTTGCCCATTTCTAAATAGAGGTATTTTTGATGACAAAGGCCCTGACAAAAACTATCCTATTTTCTTAGAGTTTCATGGAAATTTTACCAAGATTGATGCTCAGATGTTCGTAGATTTACACAGGGGTAGGGGTGTTTGTATTTGGAGGGAGAATAACTCGATGGGCCTCGGGACTCGCATATCAAGTTGAGCAGAGGATAAACGTTCATGATTCAGTGGAAAATTGTCCATTCACTGTAAAAAGCTTTGAGACTTCTAAGAATATTTAAAGTATTTTTGACTATTTAGCATTTTACACAGTAGGCCTATGTTACGGGAGTTTATTTAGTTGGGTGCACCCATATCAGGGTCCTCTATAATCGTGACCGTTTGTGATCTACGGTCATAGAACACCCCTGCACTGAACAAGGCCTTTGTGCCAAATCAACCACTCTTAAATTTTATGCAACATTTAATTAACTAATTTTCTAGTTTTCAATACACACATTTACAATCGATCTGTGGACACCAACTCAAACTCTGTGGCTCCGTTTCAGTGAAAAACAACGAACTCCGGTTATGTTTCATCAGGAAATCTATATCACCTGTGATGTCGGGCTTAATTTGATTGCTAAAGGCTAACTATCGAAGTTAGCAAAAATTTGAAAAACTGTGTTCATCCTCGATTAGAAAACCTCAAGAGACTGGGCAGCTTCATGTTAAAAACAAACACAAATGGCAGCTTAGTGCTAACTACACGACAAGAAGGATGTGTACCAATTTGTAATACCGAAACAAAAATATATATATTATAATTTATTTCTCTTTTCTGTACTTCTTGCTGCACCTGAATCAGTTTCCCCCGTCGATTTGCCGAATTTAGGAGGGCAGTTGCCACCGCCCACCCCCACCACCCCAATCTCGCCCATGGGTCGTACAAATACTGGATGACAAATACTTCAACAACACAAAAGAAGGAGTATGACAATATCATTACATATTTTACACACAAAGTAATTTAAACATAGAGTAAACAAAAATGGGAAATGACGAATTGGTTGGAAACATAGCGCAATTTTTTCAACTGTTCAGATCAGAACGTTGCATGACAGTGGCTTTTAGCCGTATGTTGGCCTACAACTTCTCTTCATAGGATGGACTTTCCCGGTAACGGTCAATAACGCAAACAGAGTGATAAGAGAAACAGAAAAAGGAATACATGTATTGACATAAATTATGCTTTACTATGCAGTGCCTATGCCAACCCATCAATGCTTATTTTACTCTATACACAAGGACCCCATGCTGAAAAGTGCAAGTCATGATGCGTTGTTGCATTAATAATACGTGATTGTTTTACTGACTTGACTCTACTTACAACACAAGGAACCCATGCTAAAAAGTGCAAGTCATGATGCGTTGTTGCATTAATAATACGTGATTATTTTACTGACTTTACTCTACTTACAACACAAGGAACCCATGCTAAAAAGTGCAAGTCATGATGCGTTGTTGCATTAATAATACGTGATTATTTTACTGACTTTACTCTACTTACAACACAAGGAACCCATGCTAAAAAGTGCAAGTCATGATGCGTTGTTGCATTAATAATACGTGATCGATACCCCCTCCCCCGCCCGTTTCCCATGTCCCTGAAGGCGCGTGGTTATGTGTGTTGTTACATAATAACAGATGTGCTTCTTTACAGGCCAGTAATTAGTGGGTCATCTACAAGTGTATTCGAACATGTTTTGGTGGTAGCTGTACATGGTGTTGCTATGTACTCAAGGACCATTATATACCCATTTAAGCCTTCAGACAACTGTCCATTGACCTCTTAAAGAAAACTGGGCTGGAATAAGCCTTTCCTTAAAATGACATCGGTTAAGTGTTTATAGGGCATTGGGAGTAAAAGAAAAAGAAAGTTATAATCACTCGAGATTATAAAGTTATGAATTATAACTCATAATTATGAATTGGCATAAGAAACTATGATCTATACCTCATAACTATGACTTATGACAATTCATAATTATGAGGTATTAAAGGCATGCTGTACACGTTTGGTAATTACTCAAAACAAACATCAGCTTAAAAACTTACTTGGTAACGAGCAACGGAGAGCTGTTTATAGTATAAAACATAGGAAACGACTCCCTCTGAAGTAACGTAGTTTTTGAAAAAGAGGTAATTTCTCACTCAAATAATGAAAGACTTCTAGCTAGAATTCTTTTATTCCTATATCTGAAAGCACACAAATTTGTCCAACAAGGGTGTTTTTTCTTTCATCATATTCTTCCAACTTCGACGAACAATTAAGCCCAAATTTTCACAGGTTTGTTATTTTATGCATATGTTGGGATACACCAAGTGAGAATACTGGTCTTTGACAATACCAAACGTGTACAGTGCCTTTAAGTCATAATTACGATTTTGTTCTCAACGTCGCTTCAATGGTTACTAACATTTTTGTACCGAGCTATCTTGAGATAATTATAATAATTTTTATGATTGAACCGTTTTTGTTTTTTCAAGACAAGAAAGGCAAGCAATAATGTATTTGTTTGCACAGGTAAAAACACGACTTGTTCAGAAGGCCCACCAATGCCTATTCTCAAATCATGTCAGCAATAACTTCAAGTCAAAAACTAGTTTCACGAAACGCGGTCAAACCAGGGTAAGAACAACTCGTGCACAATGAAAACAGAATCTTTTTTTTTGTCTGTTTCTTCGTCGACCTTACCACATCGTAAGTTAACAAGTTCGTAAATATTGGAAATTCTACATTTGTAAATATTTCGTATATCTTAACTTTACTTTTTGATTTTGCCAGCACGGTCCACGGATAATAGGCCTATTATGACATTGAAACAAAAAAGTCAAAACCAGCATCTACACTTAATGTGACCCAATAATACTTGAATTAACAAACCTGTGAAAATTCAGTCAATCAGCCATCGAAGTCATGAGAAATTAGCGAAAACACCACTAATACATTCATTTCCACTGATTTTTAACCTGAGATTCTGGACTCGGGCTATCAAGGTGTTTTACTAAATTTTTTCAAAAGCAGTAACATAATGACCAAGCAAAATATCGCAGGGGATGTTTTCCCACCATGAACATTTTTATACGATGTAAACTTTGTGTAAATTTGTTATGTCGATTGGCTGTGAACTTTAATAGGTTTTTTAACATTCATACAATTGTATAGATTGTTATGTGTGTCCAAAGGTATTGGATTGAAGGCCCACAATTTTTAAATTAACCTTTTTAAGTCCAGAAGTATGCCTATGGCAATTTGTAATTAACACAAATTATTGTATCAGTTTGTGCGTGTGGGCGGGTGAATATATGCATTTTGTTGTGATTTTTAATGGCGAATAAATAACACTGTAATAATAATAAACAATGTATTTTTTAATCTTACCAATGTTATGCAAAGCCCTAACTTTTAAACACCGTTTGTTTTGACTAGGCCTGTGCAGACAAAAAGCAGAAAGCCAACAAACCAATCAAGTCTACACTAACAATTTTGATGTTTGAATAAGAAAGTACATACACGCTGGTGTGGCAAGCCTTGTTCGTCGTCAAGAAGGATTAGTCAAAATATTTGCAAAAGGTAGCTACGGACAGTTATCAACAAAAAGGGTGACGAACACAACAATCCCACAAGGACCACTCGTGAACTAAAAACCCAAACATAGTATAAACTATATAAAAGAAAAGAAAACAAAAGCAAAACACAAACAACAACAACGCAGCAATAAAAAATAGACCTATGATAATGATCTGAGCAAAATAACTTCCTCATAATCATTTACAAGACTCGTGGGATGTCTTTTATAAAGAGTGCTAGACATGAAGCAATGATTTACCGGAAGTAACTTATATAATTGTTGGCATTATAGTTACGGGGGCAAATTGAGGGAAAAGTGACACGGGATTCTTGACGAAAGGGGTTGGTTCTGTTGATAAAAACCATCTAAACCATCCTTACAGGGTGGTGTTGATATACAGTGAGTGGGTATAAGTTTTAGACTTTGATATTTATAGGTAGAAACATGTACCCTTCTCTAGCACCAACCCTTCAAATTAACACCTCTCCCCGTAAACAACAACCCGCCATGACCCACCTTCGTGACACCGAGTTGGTGTTACTGCAAACTGATGATATGGGCATATAATAGTTAGAAGTTTTTATGTTTTATTTTAATGGAATTGCTGAAATGCAATTGTATTTGTTTCGTTAGTGCCTTTTTTTTTTTGGGGGGGGGGGGGTAAATGTGGGATCGAACCGATCAAAACTAAAGGTCCCCTCTCATCACTATGGTAATGCCACATTTCAACTTCTAACATGTTGAATAATTATAAAAGGAAAATGGTACAGATATTTGCTCTGTGGTTAATTAAACACAGTTAGTAAAGAATAATAGAATGCATTGTCTGTCAAAGACAAACGTGAGCGGTTCGAAATAAAATATCAAAACCATCTTGCATTTAAACGATACATGAGCATCATTTATTGTTTCAATGTATACAATTAACTATATTAAGTACAGTTTAGAAAAATGTGAAGACCACACTCAAAATGCTGTTAGTAACAGAAAAATGTCGAAATGAATTGCAAAGATGATAAGTTTTCTTCGGATTTACATCACAACAGCTGCTAAAATTGTATTTCCTCTTCCTAAACTCGTGTTAGCAGAGGAGCTCGAAAGAAATATATAACCGTATATCGTCGTGCGAAATATCATTGAAAAAATGCACGCAACCAATCGTAATTTTATTATGGCACTTTAACCCAAAATAGCCTCACAATAACAAGTATAAAAATACCCCAAATAATATAAATATATATTACTTTAAGCGTATGGTAGCAGCCAAGTAATTACACATGAAAGAAAACTTAACTAAAAGTAACTTAAAAAACAAGAATAAACAAGATATCCTAAAAGCCTAAACAAAGCGTTGCAAAAAAAGTGTTGAGCAACCAGCTAGAAAGGCGTTTTGAATTATTGTTTGATTAACAAAAACAATGATTGCACATCGACTTGATGATAGAAAAGAAATTAAAAAATTAAACTGAACTCGATGTGCAAAACTAAGCATGTGATTAAGACTTGATTATATTAATACTAATCACAGCCACAAAAGAGTGCCTACCGAAACCATTTAAGTTGAAATTGTTCCAATAGCAAAAATGAGAACGATAACGTGGTTTGCAGTCTCCGGAAACAGTTGAAATAATACTTCATATTTCAATTCATTCAGAGATTAAATGAAGCCGAGCCCCTAGTTATTATGTTCGAGTGAATTTATTTTTTCTGAACACTTGCAACGAAGTCGAAGAGGTCTTTGGTCACCTCATCGTAGTAAGGGTTGAGCTCCTTGACGACCCGGTCCTTCCATGCTGCCAGCTTGGGATGCTTGGCCAGTACGTCGGTCCGTTGGACAGCCAAAACTTGCGTCAACTACGTTAATAAAAAATACAAAAATACAAAAATAAAAAATAAATTAATGACTAGTACACCGTCAAATTTCTTGCAGTTACCCATTTACAAATTTAACTATGAAGTTCGCCCTGGTCCAGAGCTCAAGCCCCGAATAAAAAGGTTCGAATCTCACTCACCTCTGAGACCGCCATAATGTCCGCGATGCTGATCTTATCAGCGCAAAGGAACTGCTTATCCCCGAGGAATTTGCTCTCCATCACTCCAAGAGTCTTGTCAAACTTCTCATAGTCCGTAGCAAGCTTTTCCTCGTCGATTGGCTTGCCGGACATTGGGGTGAATATCTTAGAATAAAACAAATAGCCCGATTGTTATCAAATTGTCATCATGTCCTGGAGTGATGTACTCATTTGGTGCCCCCCCCCCCCCGACATTTTGCCTTCATTGTGTTCCAGGAATCTCAGGATTTCTTAACACTCTAAAAACATCCAGGTCATAAAATGACCCAGAATTAATCCGGGTCCCGTTGGGCTGACTCATGTCTAAATCAGTTTGACCGAAAGCTGGTCACAACACGATGTTTAAACGTCAGTTTGACCCATGTCTAATCACACTGACCCAGAAATGGGTTCACGGGACCCGGGTCAGGGTAAATTCTGACCCGGGTCTTTTGTTAGAGTGTAGAGGAGTAATAGGGGAAACACGTAGGTATGGTATATATTAGTTACTCTATACTCTAACAAAATCAAACACCATAATATGATAACTCCATCCATGTCCATGTATGTCCATGTCTTACAAAAGAAAAAAAAAATCCATGTATACGCCTATATTCATTGCAGTCCTCAGTCCAACAGAATCAAACAGAATATGTAGTTGGATTTAAATAGGTTATGAATGGTTGGGGTACCCCATTAAAACTTCACTGTAGAGTACATTAATCGTACAGTGGCGAACTGATATTGTTAACAGAGATACCCTTCATATTAAACAAAAATGTTAACTGGATCTTTACATTTACAGTGCCAACAATTCCAACGGATGCAAGGCACTCAAGGGAGAAAAGAGAAGGCAAAAGCAATGGGGACAACCAGCTACAAGTTGGAGAGCCAGACCAAATTTCATGGCTGTGCTTACCGCCGTTTTTGCGCTTGCAATCACCATTCTCCGCTTACCGACCAAGTGCCGAATTTCTGCAATAGTTGTGTAAGCGTATGCCTAGTAAAGTGGACTACGCAAGCGCACACGCAAACATTCCCTGCTAACCCGTGACATACGCTTGACGTAAGCGCGGAATTCCCAGCTTCCGTAAGCGCCGATTCTTTGCTTACGGTAAGCAGCATGAAATTTGGCCCCAGGTGAGTCCCTAGTAACATATATGCACTTACCGTTCCGATGAAGATGTCACAGCCGTCCTTTCTTAAACCGGTGTGTTGCCAGTCAATGTATTCATTGACGCGAGCCTGAGTAAGGAGGTCTGTTGGATACCAGTTCTCTGCCACCTTGTACTTCAAAGCGATGTACTTTAAGATGGTGCCACTGTGTAGATGAGTATTTAAAAAATATATAAAAATACAAAAAATTAACAGATGGGTTTGGAAAACTATACCATTGACTCACTTAGCCTTTACAAAATAGACGTGTGTAATTTTAACTGGGATTGAAGGGGTCAAACGTTTATATTGTAAGCTTGAAGACAAACATAGCTCACTGGTCAAAACGTCGAGATCCTACACCATACGTACAACCCATAGGAGACAAAATGTACATGGTGTACACCGCAAACAGCAACTTCCAAAATGGTCCCCACCACACCATTATAAGTTGAAGTTTATTATCAACTTGTCAAATTATGATAAAAGGTGGCTTTCTGTACTTTCTAGGTTATTTTTTTTAACAGCAATGTTCTCAATGGCCTACCACTCTGCAAGACAGAAGTCATCGTCAGTTATAGCTGGCACCTGTCCCATAGGATTTATCTTCAAATAAGGCGCCTTCTTGTGTTCACCTGTAAAACAAAACCGACGAATAGAAGCATAATTAAATATACTACTACTACTACTACTACTACTACTACTACTACTACTAAACTACTACTACTACTACTACTACTACTACTACTACTACTACTATACTACTACTACTACTACTACTACTACTACTACTACTATACTACTACTACTACTACTACTACTAATAATAATAATAATATTACACAGTTCTTATAAAGTGCACATATCTTAGGCAATAGATCAGGACGCCGAACAAATAAAGATTAAACCATAAACAAATTAAAGGTACCGAACATGTTTGGTAATTGTCAAAGACCAGTATTCTCACTTGGTGTATCCCAACATGCATAAAATAAAAAGCCTGTGAAAATTTTGACTCAATTGGTTATTGAAGTTGCAAGAAAATGATGAAAGAAAAAACACCCTTGTTGTACAAATTAGTGTGCTTTCAGAAAGGAATAAAAGTCTTCTGGCCAGAAGTCTTTTATTATTTTAGTGAAAAATTACCTCTATCTCAAAAACTATGTTACTTCAGAGTGAGTCGTTTCTATTAATGTTTTATATTATCAACAGCTCTCAGTTGCTCGTTACCAAGTAAGTTTGTATGCTATATGTATATGTTGAGTAATTACCAAACGTGTACAGTGCCTTTAATGAGCTCCGAACAGTTCAGTCTTGAACAGTGTTTTGAATTTCATCATTGAGTCAGACCGACGGACTTCGGGGGGGGGGGGGGGTCCATAGGTGGTGACCGGCGCACTGAAAACCCACTTGTTGACTTGTTAATTTCAGTCTGAATGAAAGCTTACTGATTAGTCATGAGTTCAAGAAAACAGTACCTAAAAACTTAAATATAAAAGAACGTAACATATGATTGCGGTTGTACCAAAAGGACAATAAAGTGTTTACATGCTGAAATTGACCATGGTTTTTAAAATATTCTCCTGTCTCACACAACAGATTAAGCTCAAACTTTCACAGGTTTGTTATTTCATGTATAATTGGTTGATCACACAAAACATGATGAGCACTGACGCCTAGTTTGCCGGCTCTACCATTCCTGTACGAGATTTGAGCTAATTCTTACCGCTCATTAAATCCACAGTAGTTGATGTGTAGGTGAGTTTGTTGACTTTGCAGAAGATGTTGACAGTCCGAGAGGGCTGGGAGACGCCGATACCGTACACGGTAAGAACCATGGTGAGTGGAGGACGGTGGACCGAAGATAGCTAACTAAAAAACACTACAACTGAAGGAAAAAGCAATTCTATTTATTTGTTATTATTTTTTGTATAAATATTTGATCAGTGTTTTACAGTTGGGCCTACTGTGTATTGTGTTAGCCCTGATTTTCACGTTGTGCTCGATTTGACGAGCCACAGTGAGTGTCTTCATTGTGTTCTAGGAAACTCTGGAATTCGTTACTAGGTTGGGGGGTATGGGTACTTTTATACACAAGAGAAATATTGTGTTAGAGTAATACATCATATTTAGGGGGCCGGGGCTCCCCCTAGCCACACATCGGGCATGTGATACTCATAGAGGGTAGAAATACGGTGGAACATAAAACAGTTATCCAAAAAAGGGGATTTTTCTTGCTATTTTCGGCAAAGTCGACCAGGTGTATTGCTGCTGGATGCAGCAAAACGACTTAAGATGGGGTCAGCCAGCATTTTTTTCTGCAGATCCCAAATAAAGGCAGTTACGGGCATCGAAAGTCAGGCTAACGAGGGCAAAGTGGTCCGGCGAACACTTCGAGCCGTCGTGCTTCGAAACCGGGATTTTTTCGTTGGTATTTGTCCAAGTGCGCAAGGGAAGTTGGGTTACCAGCGAATTGTTTTTTGTTCGGATCGACTTGAGGTGTATGCCACGCCGCGGCGATCCGATAAATAGTTTGGCAAAGTAGGAAAAACACTACCTCGTACATGTATTAATATCCGTGTTCTCGTTATGACAGTGCTCGTATCTTCTGTTTTTTAAGACATAGAAACGCGCATGGGACAGTCTGGGGCCGGTTAAAAACCCCGTATAAACCGGCGTCTCGTATTAGTCGACTGTACCATGGAGGTAGATGACTGTACACTGTCCTAGGATTGCATTGGGTGACGTCCGAATACGAAAACGCATCGTACTGATCAGGTACCCTGACGTAATGTACGGGGCCAGACTACAAATTTTCTCCTGCCTCGATTGACGTCACGAACAGTGCCATGTAAAGGGGGGCCTATTTTTTAATTTGTAATTAAAATTAAAATACCATTTTTTAACATATTTTTAAAAGTTAATTGTTTTACTGACATTCCACTCATAAAACTGTATACATTAATGACAACAGCTTTTAAGGTGCCCTTAAGCATTTTGAGAATCATTTCACTTCGAAGTAATGTGGTTATGGAAAAGGATATTAGGTTTTATGCCAGGACACATTCACTAAGGATTTTCGGTGAAATCTCAGAAATGTGACCACCTTTTGAACTGAAATGTTCGCAGGTTAGTTTTAGTGTATTTCTACCTTTGTATAGGATTAAACAATCGAATGGTTCCAAAAACCGAGGTGTACTTTGCCTTTAAGTAAGATCATAGAGGTGTTACTTTACGAAGGTCAGATAGGCCAACACGGATTTCGGTAGGCCTATTGGCTCAGACTGTCACCTATTCATGACTACAATTAGCAACCCCAACCCTGAACATGTAGACCGATCACCCCGATGGTTTGGGGGCCTGCGAAAACTGAGATTCGGTCGGATACAACATTTTCCCCTCAAGACACAAACTATTATAGGTCCTGTTATTACAGTGTTTAGAGGCACAGAGGTGAAGGACACACTTGAATGTGAACTTGGAAGGGCGTGTCTGTGATTCGGTTGGAATTTACCCTATAAATCTAGCCTGGCTGTGTAACCAGTTTTCTTTTTTGCAGAATACACGATCAAAATATAATATTGATATTCCCCACGCCTAGCTGTTTCTTTTTGATTAGCTGGACCTATTATTGGGTGATCTAAGACGTTAAAAGACATGATGCATGCTTAAAACTCCACATAGTGTATACTTACCTGCTTTAGTTGCCAGAGACGATACAAGCACCACAACCTGCTTACAGTGATGAACAGAGAATGATTAAGCATTCGTTATGTCATCAGAAGGCCATGCATGCCACGACAGCCAAAAAGATGCAAGTCATCGTGTTTGTGTTTGTTTGTTTAGAACCATATAATACACAGGTTGATACGTATGCGTGCTCGCAAGAAACGAGCAACCCTGGAGCATGTGATCATAGAGAAAGGACCACGGATGCACAAGTCAATACTGGGTGGTTGGGGGAGGGGGTTGCGCATGGAAACGCTGGTCAAGGACATTTCCCTACACAACATTGGTTGCCAATTGTGTCAAGGAATGTAAGGGTTTATAACGGTTAGTGCGACATGTGAATACAGCCTATTTACACAGGTTTAGTCAACCGAATCCCTAGACTTGGTTCCAAGTCTGTGCTCGTGGTTTTTAGTCTACCTGATAGCCAATACATAATTGCCTGAAATAGCGC
>JAUELU010092515.1:0-13297 GCA_032357145.1 Evasterias troschelii
ATATTCAATTGAGAAATTTGAAAAAATTATTAGCGAAACAGCTCTGCATTTGTTCACAAATGCAATCATGTCTAGTTTCCTTTATTACTTGCATATTGTAAAAAATGCTCTGTTTGGCTAATGGTGTCTGTCTGCATGCTATTGGATCTCATTGGATAACACTATTTCTTGAAATTGATCTGACATACCCTTGGGTTGAACGAGAACAAACTAACTAGAGCGGGATTTGAACATGACACCTCTGGATTAACATGCCGGCACTCTAAAAACTGAGCTTTCTAGCCCTATTACTGTTGGTGATCTCCCTATTTTGTCATTATTCTTTTTCACACCCAAGTTTACAATATATACTGTAGTTGTGACTTTACTGTTGGCATTGTGTAAATTATCGTCATTCATCAACAGTGCACTATGCAGAGACAAGAGAAAAAATAGTATTAGGCCTAATCATGCACCAGTGCAAACATTTAGGTGTACTTCCCACCAATTTCAAACTAACTCATCTAGTGGAACCTGCATGTAGCGCAGATTTCCCATACTTAATCTAAAATGTCATATGCATCTGAGCATGTAGAGTGTAAAGATGATGACACAGAATACGAAGTAATGGCATGTAACCCTGAAGGTCGTACTTTACTCTTCTTGCGTTGTGTCAGCTTAGTACCACACTTTTTTCGTTTCTTCTCTTGTGAATCTGTGTGAACATGAACAAAAATAAAAAATACATTTGGTATTCATAATCTCCAGACAACTTATCAGTATTAAACAAACATAAGTGTTCATTCTCTCCCAGAGGTACGTGACCTTCAGGTAATGTAAGATGCATCAGGGACTTAAGCTATGCAAATCAGCCTCTTACGCAGTATGGCAGATTGGTAAAATACATGTAACCTGCTCAACCAAAATTCAACTGAGAAGTTAATCCATGCCTTTGTTACCTCCAAACTTGCGTATTGCAACAGTTTTCTTTTTGGCCTGCCTGAGATTGAATTGAGGAAGTTACAGGTCATTCAAAACTCAGCCGCACGCCTTGTCACTGTAGTAAAACAATTGAGCATAAAACTGCTGAAAGTTTACATTGGCTTCCAGTAAATAAGCATTTGGAATTCAACATTTTGTGTCTTGTCTACAAGATTCTTAAGGGAATAGCTCCAGGTTATCTTTGTGCGCTCTTAATTGTCAAATCAACTACACACACTCTGCCTCCGACATCCTTTGGTGCGGTATCTTTACAGCAGCCACTTGGCAAAACTAAATACTATGGTGATCGATCATTCACAATATTTGTACCCCGTTAGTGGAAAGGGCTTTTGATGGCAAACCGATCTACTGATACCCTTGACATTTTTTAAACTTCTTAAGTTTAAGTTGTATAGTGTACAAACTTGAAACTTGGCATGTTACTTGAACCTTAACATGATATCGTCATCAGGTGTTGAATTACAAGGTTTTTAGCCATGTTTTTTTTAACCTTTGAAATTCTGTAACAAATCACACTTTAGAAGCCGGCAGTTACTTTATGCAACATCATACTAAGGTCATATATGTCTTTATTTTTTTGTTGTGTGCGTGACCTCACATGACCTCTTCTTCCAGTCGAAACCTTAATGGACCTACAATCTGATATAAAAATTGTCCGTAGTGTGTGTGTAAAAAGTAGGTCCCCCTATGAATATTTCTTAAAGTATGAATTTTGAAATTTTCAACTTCCAGTTTGAACAGGAAGGCAAGGACAATCGGCATAAGACTCTGTGTAGTATTTGCTACATTTTTCAAAACCTCTCCGATGATGTATAGATTGTTATAATAGCTTACGTACTTCTTGAGTTATGAATTGTTGAAGCAATAAACTTTGATTTACTGTATTTCAACACCTGATGGCGTCATCATGACGTCACAACTACATAATGGAGGTTTTATCAAGGTCCTAACATGGTGTAAATTTGAAGTTGATCTGATAAACAGAAGGCAATATTTTTGCCGGGAAAGTTTTTAAAAAAAAAGAATTACACCAAGGTAAACTTTGACCTTTCGTTACCACCGGAAGTAAAGGTTAAGTGAATTTGGCGTTAACTTTTCCAATGTTGCCCGTGTCTTTATCTATCATATGCCCAAATATGAACACTGTATCTGTAATATTCAGAGCATACAGGCATTGGCATGAGGTCACTTTTTGAATTTAAATGGCTTGTAACTTGACACCCGATGATGTAATCGTGACGTCACAACTTACTCAGCTTCTGCTAGTTATGTTCTAACTACACAAGAAGTTTCAAGTTGATCCAAGGTTTGCAAGTATGCTTTGCTTGCGGACAAAGCCCACTGAGAAGTAAAACAAAGAAGAAGAAGAAAAAAACCGAACAATAACAAAGAGTTGTTCGGGCGGAATGCCTGAACACCTAACAATACATGTAGGTGTTCGGGTGCATATCCACTTAAAAAGGTGCTCATGGCGCTTGAGGAGGAAAAACGAGTAGACGTTCTGGCTGATGAAGCATCATGAGCTCATTAGAACGCAGTCCAGAGTAAGTTGAGGTGTATGGGTGGATGAGATTGATGAGGTATTCTGGTGCATTATTGTGAAGGACTTTGTAAATGAATAGGCCAAGTTGAGAGAGACTAATCTGGCGGTGATTTTTTGTAGATGCTGCAGTCGGTTCAGTTGATTTTTCTTGATGTCGTAAAGTAGTGAATTGCCCATGTCGATTTTGTAAGTGATGAAAGCGTGAACTAGTATTTCAGTGGTGTGTCTGTTAAGATACTTCCGTTTTTGTCCAATGTTACGGATGGACATGCACACTGATCTAGATATTGTTGTCACTTGGATAGCGATGGATCAAAGATAATGCCTAGATTACGGACCCAAGTGGATGGTATGTAGACAAATCGCCAATCCTAATAGAAGGAATATGAACTTTAGATGATTGCTGCTTTGAACCTATGATGATAATTTATGTCTTTTGATTGTTAATTTAATCCAATTTTGTGCCATCAGGAACATACTTCATCAATGCATACTTCCGTCTGATTGATTGCTAGATTAACCATATGTTGTTGAGGGTCTACTGACATCATAGCAATGATAAAGATATGCCATGCTGTTGAATAATACTGCCAAGTGGGGTTGTTTACATTGAGAACAATACAGGTTAAGGACTGACCCCTGTGGTAGCCCAAAATTAACAGATACAGTAGGAGTTAGGAGAGGTTGTTTCATTAATGAGGACAAACTGTGATCGGTGTTTAAGATAAGATGTGAACCAGTCTAAGGCAACTCCATCTATCCCAATACAAGATTTGAGGCGGTGAAAAAATGTGGCATGGTCAACTGTATTAAATGCTTCTGATAAATCAAGCAGCACGAGTAATGATATCTTGCGGTTGTCCAAAACCTGCAACATGTCATTTTGGATTTTGAGTGTGGCTAACTCAACACTGTGGTTGGCGCTGAAGGCAGATTGACGCTGGTCGTGCAGACTACTCTCTCCATGGTTTTACTGAGAAGTGAAAGATTAGAGACTGGTCTATAATTCTTTTTTCATCTTTGCTAAGATTGAACTTCTTTAGCAACGAAATTGAGATAGCGAGATTGAGATTGATGTGTTTATGAGTTCAGCATTAAGGCACTCAAATGATTTGGGTGATGATTGGATATCATGGCATCGGACAGTTAATCCAGACATAAGGGCAAGAACCCTCCTCGTTTTGACGAAGGGCGATGGATGTGTTTGATTGAATAACCAGCTGGGGTGATGTCACTTATGATTGCTTCATCTCCTGGCCTTAACCAAGTTTTGGAAATTGCTACGATATCAATGTGTTGTCCAAGACAAAGTCAACAAAGGTTATTGTTTTATTTCTGATTGACTGGAGATTAAGAGCACAAAATTTTGCATTTTTCTTCGTCTGAATATGAGAGCAGTTATCAAGAGGTAAAATCAAGCTGGGTGGAACTGACATATCGTGGTGTTTGTGTAGTTTTTACATTCTTTCACAGTTTCTAATAATGCCCAGGGATCTTGATGTCCCATTGAATATGTGAAGAAGAAAAAAAAAGGCTTAAGTTTCAGAAATTGGGTATTGGAAGTAATTTTGGATCTACTTTTACTGAGCAAGGCTCGCAGGCACATGGACAGGTGCGAACGCGCCATCATCCTGCAACTGTCCCTCTTACAATCACTTGTTGGAATGTATGTTCCTTATGCAGGGTTCTGCCCAAGGTGGTCGGTGCCGGAAAACCCGACCGGCACTCATGGTTCCCCGACCGGCACTCAAAGAATATTTTCGTTTTCCAACCACCACACATTTTCCCTTTTTTCCCCCAATTTTCTTCAAAATATTTTGAACAACGTGTAAAACAAATTATTTACCACTAAAAAGTTTTATCCAAAGTTTTGAGTAGCCTACTTCTTTGGTTTGAGTCTATTATAATGATCCAGGATCAAGCATCACTCCCGCCTGTACTATGTACATTATATCCAAAGCACGAAACCCGCATTGATTTCGCAATGGTTTCCAGTCACGCTGTAGCTTTACGCTTGGAAAAACATGATACCTGTTTCATCACGGTGCGTACCCTATTCTATAGCCTTTAATACAACGGAAATGAACTGAAGAGTAAGCACCATGCTACATTTATAGATGCTGTAAATTGTTTTCCCATGGCGGTAAAGGCATGCGCGCACTGAGGGCCTACATACAAGGCACAGCTGCAGGGTGCATGTGTGTAGCCACTTTGTGCCAATCAAAAAGAAATTGACTTGACCATACTACGACAAACAATTTCCGGCACTAAACAAATCCTGGGCTATGCATGACATACATGTAGCAACACTGTGTGAAACCTAGCTTTGATAGTGGTTCAATTTAAGATGATATGTATACTTTATTTTAGTGAGGGTATTCTTAATCTCATAGACCTATGCATGGTTGATCAACCGATGTTATTATACCATTATCATTACCAACCCACAAAGTTCTGCATGATTTGGACAGGAATATAACCCAGAAAGAAGTTAAGATAGCCATTAGCACCCTCAGCAACAACAAAACA
Source organism: Evasterias troschelii (assembly GCA_032357145.1). NCBI lineage: Eukaryota > Metazoa > Echinodermata > Asteroidea > Forcipulatida > Asteriidae > Evasterias > Evasterias troschelii. The sequence goes on from JAUELU010092515.1 coordinate 5,054, forward strand.
CCAGGGACTGGCTGATGGCTTGCCCCCAATGCCGTCAATTAAGGCACTGATGTCCTGGAAGTAGAGCTGTACAATGTCATCTCTTTGTGTTGGAAGAAGCATTGCATTCCTAGTGCACTTAAATGTGCAAATATCATCATGCTCTTTATAAACAAAGGAAGTTGTCATGATTAACAACTACAAAGGAATCTCCGTTCTCAGAATTGCTGGGAAAGTGTTTGCAAATGTTCTCGTCCAACGCCTACTGACTCTGGCTGACTATGTTCTCCCAGTAAGCCAGTGTGGCTTTTGTTCATCACGCCAAACAGTGGATGCGGTGTTTTCTCTCAAGCAGCTACAGGAGAAGTCTATTGAACAACAATTATAATGATTAACTTTGGGTTTTAAAGAAGTTAAACTTAGATCCGAGTTACAGACCTATTGCCAACCAGATGCTCATTGCTTAAGTCCTAGAGAGGATTGATGCTTCTCAGCTACGGACGTACCTTGCAGATAATGGTCTGTTTCCCGCCATGCAATCGGCAATACCACTCAACTAAAACATCCCTTCTGAAGGTTTACAATGATCTTTTGCTAGCTGTAGATAAAGGACTGGAAGCTATTCTCATTTTATTAGACTTTTCATCTGCGTTTGATACAATAGACCATACTACTTTGATACAGCGTTTTCATCATCAGTATGGACTTGATGGAGTTGTCTTACTATGGCTTGTTTCCTATTTGGAAACGCTTAGTAAATTACAGACGTAGGTTCCGACCACCAGATGGTCCTCGCCAACATCAAACTCAAATTCAAAGTCAAGGAAAGAACCATCTGACCTAAGAAACATGACAACCTCAAACTCAAATCAGAAGAATCTAGAAAGACCTATGAGGTAACCAAAGGAAGAAAATTCTCACCCTTATTAGAGTTACATGTACCCGACACTGATATAGGAACGGAAGATCTATGGGACAACATAAAGTCTGCTTCCAAAAACACATCTGAAAAAGTATTAGGAGCAAAGAAGCACCAACAACAAAAACCCTGGTTTTCCACAGAAGTACTACATGTAGAACTAAGCAAAGAAAGGAGTAGGGTCAAGCAAGCAAGACCCCAGGACCCCTCAAAGAAACCAAGATACAATTATCCCAACAGTGAGATCAAAAGAAAATCTAAAGATTGTAAAGACAAGTGGATTCAAAGCCTTTGCAAAGATGTCGATAAAGCACATCAATCAAATAAAACCAAGCAAATATATTCAACCATCAAGACTATCCCCGGGAAACAGACCACAAAAATGAAAGGTATAAAGGACAAACATGGTGTGGTTTTGACAGATGAAAACAACATTAAAGAGAGATGGAAAGAAAATTATGAGGAACTTTACAACCTATCCGGTCCTGTGAATATTGACGTCTTACAGTCAATCCCAGCCACAAATATTGGAAAAACAGAACCTAACATACACAGAAGTGAAGTCTCCCGTGCCATAAACCGCCTTAAAGACGGGAAGGCCCCCGGTGTTGATGCCATCTCAGCAGAGGAAATTAAGGCCACTGGAGAATCGGGAATTAACACTATCCATAAGTTATGCAACAAAACATGGAACTCTGAAATCATACCAGAAGACTGGGGGAAAGCAGTCATAGTTCCCATTTACAAGAAGAACAAACTTGACTGCGCAAATTACAGGGGCATCAGCCTCCTAAGTCTAGCTGGGAAAGTATTCTGCAGCATAATCCAACACAGAATACAATCCAATACAGAAGAGATTCTGTCTGAATCTCAAGCAGGTTTTAGACCAGGAAGAAGCACGGTGGACCAACTGTTCACACTCAGAATGGCAGGACGGCCTCTGGCAGGCTATGGGGAATCTTGGATACTTGCCTAAAATAATCAGGCTTCTGCAAGCTCTTTACAAAGCTTCACAAAGTGCAGTTAGAGTTAACAAAGACCTCACAGACTGGTTCTCAACCACTACAGGTGTAAGGCAAGGTTGTTTATTGTCACCCAAACTATTCAACATTCTACTTGAGTTAGTCCTCCGACACTCAATACAAGAAGCCATCACTCCAATCCTTCGCAATCTCCACTGGCTACCTGTTAAATCACGGATAGTTTTCAAAGTCCTAACACTTACCCACAAATGCAACACGAATCACCACCAGACTATTTCCAGGAATTAATACAAGACTATCACCCTCCGCGAAAACTTTGTTTGAGTTCGAAAGGTCTTCTCACAGCAAACCCAGTCCACACAAAGTTCTACGGTCAACGTTCCTTCCAATATGCTTCACCAAAACTATGGAACTCTCTTCCCAACAATGTAAAAAACTGTACCACGCTCGAACAATTTAATTTGAAACTTAAAACCCATCTTTTTAAATAAAGAAGCACATAGAGACTTTATTGTATTATGCGCTATACAAGAACTGCTTATTATTATTATTATTATTATTACAATCAACATCAGCAAAACAGAAGTCCAAGTCATAAGCAAGGCTAAAACAAAAGTTTCTGTAACCATAAAGGGAAATCAACTGCAGCAGGTCGACAAATTCATTTACTCGGGGGGTGTCATCTCAGATTCTGGCAGAAGTGAAAATGACATCAAAAGGAGGAATGGCCTGGCTACGGGAGCGGTACAAAAACTGAATAAAATTTGGAATTCTCATCAAATATTTAAAAAAACAAAAACTGGAGCTATACAGGGTGCTCATCCTATCAATAGCCACTTATGGGTCAGAGACTTGGACAGTGAAGAAAGGTGATGAGAACAGACTACTAGTTTTTGAGATGACCTGTCTTGAGGAAAATCCTTGGGGTTACCAGGAGAGATAGATTAAAAAAACATCAGTCAGAGATACCTTGGACTACATGTACCAACAACTGATAAATGACAGGGTAAAAGCAAAACGGCTATCATACTTCGGACACTATAAGAATGACGACAAGTCGTTACCCAAAACTTGTGCTCGAAGGCAATGTTGATGGATCAAGGCCCAGAGGAAGGCCGCCGAAACGCTGGACAGATGACATCAAGTCCTCTTTTGCTGATCTGGGCATCACATCACTGGTCAGAGCAGGACATCTAGCAAACGACAGAACAGCATGGCCACTGATAGGCAGCTATCTCCAAGGCCCCCCTTGGGAGGATGCCAAGTAAGTCAGTAAATTACATCCCACCTTGATTACTGTAACAGTTTACTAATAAACTTACCCATCTCTCATTTGTCAACACTTCAACATATCCAGAACACTGCGGCTCATCTCATCACATGCACAAGGAAACATGAACACATAACCCCAGTCATTTGAGCTCTATATTGGCTGACTGTCAGAATTCCCTTTTATTGCACTGTTTGAAATGTTTCACTTGAAGTACATGTGAACTTATTCAATGCATATTCATTTACTTGTATTCCCTTTTTTCAATATTCATCAACCAGGGCCATGGATTTCTTTGTCGACATGTAAATAACTAACTATTTTGTTAAACAATACAGAGTTGCTGAGTCATAGGTTCCACCCCTTTTTCATGTGACACATACCTAGGGGATTTATTCTTTTGTATTCCAATTACAGTGCGCACCCAACATATTCTAGTCTTTACATGAATGTTCCCTCAGGTTTTTATGAATGAAGTAAGGTGTGGCATAACAATGGGTTATTTAGCATGAAAAAAGAATGTTGCGAGTTATAAGAGTGATTTTAGGGTGTGCCAGTGTAGAGCATTTTTAATGACATGAGTGAGAAGAGAGAGAGAGAGCGTTTCATCTCCAGAGCCGCCAGCGTAGATATTTCTAGGCTGCCACTTTTGCTGCACCAGAAGCAGATAAAAACAGACTGCTTGTAGTCAATTGAGTTGAGCAGGCGAAGAGCGGTTTTATCAGCAATCCAGGATTTGAAACGGCAAGAGAAACCGTAAGTTTACCTTTGATTTATTATCCAGTTTTATATAAGAATCACTAGAGAAGTGTTGCAGTTTTTGAATCAATTGTATTTGCAGTCAGAGATTTATAAGGTGTAATTTTGATAAATTAATGTCAGAAGTTAATAGCTACATGTAACAGTGTTAGTCTTGAGAATTGTGATTTAACGTACATGTAATGCATTTGAGATATTTCATCTTGTGAGCCATTGACATATTTCCGACATGATTCCTTTGTATTTTTGGCCAATCTTCCTTTTAATTATTAGATGGTCCTAGCCGTATCTTATACACGGGGTGTTTGACACTTGAGGGTGATCCCTTTTTCCAAAGACTGTATTCTGAAATGGTGAAGCCTGCGTCAAAGAGACCACTTTGGGCACTCCTCAGTGGGCAAGGCTGAACCTCTAGCCTTTAACTTACTATCAAGGCTAAAACTTTAATCACCGCTGGATTGACCAATGTCAGGGTGAACTGTATATTTAATGCTTTCTACTCGCTTGTAACCAGTAGTTGAAGTACCGGATTTGCTTGTTGCGTATTTGTGCAACCATATCAACAAGATATAAGTTTGTGTAATACACTCTATTATGAGTTTGGCTTTACTTGTAGATGTGGGATCGAACGATTTGATAATAATGTAAATACTATCCATTGATTGTTGGTGTTATCGGATGTGACACCGAAGTATCCACATACATTTATTCTTTTGTGATTTAGTGTGATCAAAGAATCATTTCTATAAGTTTATTGTGGTTAATTTTAATGCCAAAAGAAGGTTTTACTTTGAGAAAACTAACTAAAAATCCCCGAAGAGTTTATTGTACTTAAGTAATTCCCATATATAAGTTCCACTCCAAATTGGTATGTATACATGTATGTGGGACTAATTTAATCATATTCCTTCTGGCCAAAAATTGTAAAGCGTTTTGATACACTTTGCATGAAGCGCTATTTAAATGTTGTTTATTCTTTATTATTATTACAAGCAACTTTTATAGAGAGTTTTGATATTATTTGTTTGTGTTAGATAGAGTTAGTCTTTATGTTTTTTCTTCAAAGAAACCACTGGGTTGGTGGCTGGCCCCTGTTAATGGACCGAACTGAAGGTGAGGTCCATTAACAGCGGCCAGCTGCAAACCAAGGTCAATAAAACGCAGTGAACACACTAGCTCCTCAAACTATTGATAAATACCTTTAGCAAAAAACAACAACAAAACATTCTTTCACCAATTTTATTTAGATTTTTTCTGCTCATGTTCATAGGCCATTCTTTAGGCTGTTCAATTTTTCATAGGACTTAATATTTAACTCATACTTATATCTTTATGCTTTTTTTTAAGAGCCATACTATGAGTTTTGAAAATCAATGTTAAACACTGACTAGCAAACCTGGTAAAAAATCCAACCCAATTGGGTCTGACACTAACATTTCACTCGAGATCTAATCCCAGACTCAGGGAGGATACTGCTCCAATAATACCTGTATTACCTACATCCATCTTCAGTCACATTCGCTTCACCTATGGCACTTAAATCTTAACACCCAAATAAGAGGTACCATAATACTAATTGTGTTGTTCTGAAATCACCCTTACAAAAATACCAAATTCATTCCAATTGGATATCCAGTTGGAAAAAATTGGATTGAGTTCGTATTGAGGTGATTTGAGTTGGTTTATATTGGAATACTAAATTTCCATTTAGAATAAAATCTTTGGCTAACTCAGTCCCGTTGAAAAACCAATTAGACTCGGATGGCTTGATTTAATTGAATTGGATTCAGTTGGAATTTGTTTCTCAGTTGGAAGTTTCGTCTCCCAATGAGGTGTTTGTTTTTCTGATGATGCCACACTTTCACAGAGTTCTTCGACCACCATGCCTCTTCTTAGTAGGCCCCATCCTGTAAACAAAAGAAGCAAACAACGTGAGCATTACATGCACACACAAATTATACAGGGTACTATAATCTGTAATGTTTGGGAATAAAATAAATTAACTTAAATTTGTGGGTTCAATAAAGTTATGAGATTGTTGCCAGAGATATCATTATTATGATATGGATTGAGGGGTCTGTTGTAAGTTTTTTAAGACATCATGGTCTGATTAACTTATCGTGCTGAGCACAACATCTCTTTCACAAAACTTGATCGACCTCGACGTGCTGATAAATCAGTCTGGTCCCCATTAGATTGCAGCAGTTGATTGCATAATATCTGTTGTGGAGTTGTTGAGGGAACCTGATGAAACACTGTTTTTCGTGCAAGGTGAAAAAAAAAATTCACTTCAGGACTCGAAAAGCAATAACTTTTCCTGAGAAAATCTTTGACGTCTTAAACCAAAAAAAACAGCAGTAGAGTCCTCGTGACTCTGGATAAAAACTTCTTAAATGACATAGTTAAATTGTTACCCAGAAGAGATAGGGCTTTTACTATTTACACATCAACAAAAATTTAACAAAATCTCACCTGTAATACTATGCTTTGGATAATCTTCTGAAGTCGTAGATCGAAATGTGAAGTGAGTGAAACTCGCTGCATGTTTGCTCATCCTTTTTCCCATTGATGCCGCACAATCGAACAGAATTATTTGGCAGTGATATGGGGAGGTACCGGTGGCACAAGGTTGAAATAATGGCCGTCCTGGCTGTTTGTACCACACAACACATGGCACAATGATTCGCCTGTACACATTACCAGCAGCGAGCAGCAGACTACGAAAGTCAATCCACGGACTGACTTGGGACAATCATGCATGGCATAGCTGAGCCTTGTTCTATGATCTGAGCGAGGCGCCGGCGAAATAGTCAGAGTTAAACAATGTTTATTTATTATGTTTAAAAATTTAAGGAATTTGGGAGTTTAGTTGAGAAGATTCCGGGCGTTTTCTGCACCATCTTAAGTACTCCTTTTTAATTGTATTAAATTTCAAGTTTCCTTTTTGAATCTTTGCAACTTTTGGATTCATTGAAACTTGCTTTCATTCATAATTTGTGGAGGTTAAAAAAAATAATAAAAAATTGTCTGTAGTGAGATCCAGGATAAATGTGATTTGGATTTCATGACAGGGTTTTGCATTTTTAAAATGATTTTCACCAAGTGGTGTGTAAATTAATCAGAGTTTTGACATGATTTAAAATAACCATTTTGTTGTACAACGTATGGTGATGGTTGGCTCTATATATCTATCATATGAGACAAGCGGTTCCCACCATGTAAGTGTATTATGTCTGTTCAACCCTGTGGTTGACGCCAATGTATAATGATGTATCAATTTGGGTATTTGAAATGATTGTACTGATGATACTGTATATTTTATATGTGAAATTTTCCAGACATGTTTTGTATTGAGATGCACAGTGTAGTTCTTGCTTTTAACATGATTTTGAGCCGACTTGGAATAGGTTTTTCACTGTGCATTGTTTTATCCATGTATGTAGGGCCAATGTCAGTTTGTATTTAGAAAACCTAATTTAATGTCTGGTCATACTTTCAGTGGGTATAATTAAATGCAATGTATTTTCCTTATGTGTGATGAATTGTTTGGTATCTTGTATAGTTTATGAATCTCAATTTAAGCAAGTTGTGAGATTGAGATGCATAAGGTTTAAAGTTGTGAATCATTGTAAATCATACAAATTTTATTTTCATAAATCCTTTCTAGGTCGCACAAGTCGCACAAGTTCGTATTTGTTTTGTTTTGAGGTTAGCATGTAAGCTTGTACTTGATATTGATCCCTGTGATCTATTCCTCAATTATTGTGAATTAAAAGCTGATATATATTTGTTTTGACCACTCGGGTTGTGTGGTCATAAAGTTGGGAACCTGTAGGGAACCTAAGTGTGCCCTCAGTGTTCAAGTGTGTACTATTGTGATTAACATATTTACTATAAACAGTTCACTTTGGGGGCGCGACCGTTCAGCTCACTTTCTTTTCCACTTTTAGCTTTGAGCAAGAGAGAGCACATATATTTTCGGTCTGTATTTCTCTCCATTTTTTTCGTGGGGTGCTCTGGCCATGCTCCAAATACCATTTATCTGGGAGGGATAATGTTTTAGAACTCTCTGTGAGTATCACTAAATTATCTTTTAATTAGAAAAATATTGTAATTTGCCAGCCTCGTGTTGCCTTCACACAAGTGACAGAGTTTCTACTGTAATACAATTTTGTATTAAATGTGCCGTTTTGCATTTAAGACTGGGTTGCTCTAAAAATCAAAGAAGTGGTGGCAGATCAAAAAAAATTGATTTCCTTTATTCTTTGCACATGTGAAGGCCTTCAACCAAAGTGTAAAAAGAAAGCATATTTTTTGCCTCCACACTTTGGTTG
>JAUELU010092545.1:0-13288 GCA_032357145.1 Evasterias troschelii
TTAACTACCGGTTCTTTTCAGAACCAACAAGTTACTCAAAAGAGATTTTACATGGTGTTACTGCAAACCTCTCTTAGAGAATTTACCTCTTTCTCAAAAAATATGTTACTTCAGAGGGAGTCGTTTCACACAATGTTTTATACTATCAACAGCTCTCCATTGCTCGTTACCAAGTAAGTTTTTATGTTAATATATATTTTGAGTAATTACCAAACGTGTTCGGTGCCTTTAATAGACTAATCCACTGAGCTTCGTCTCTTAAAGGCATGGTATATACTTTGGTAATTGTCAAAGACCAGTATTCTCACTTGGCGTACCCAGCTTACAATCCTGTGAAAATTTGGGCTCAATTGGTCATCGAAGTTGTAAGAAAATATTGACAGAACAAAAACACCTGTCTTGCATAGAATTGTGTGCTTTCCAGATGCCTTAGAAAGGCCTCATGCCTCAGATTCATTGTGAATAATTACCTTTCTCTAAAATTACCTTACTTCAAACAGAGTCATAATTTCTAGCAATGTTTTATAAAATCAACAGCTCTCCAGTGCTCTTTATCGAGTAAGTTTTAATGGTCAATAAGGTGTGGAGTATATTACCAAAAAGCACATCCTCCCTTTAATGCGTTGACCAATTACAACCACAATCCGTTCAAAACCCACTATAAAATTTAGATAAGTTTTTTCAATCACACCCCTCACTAATAGCACTCCTCAATTTTGCTAAAAATACCTGAATGACAGACAAACTTTCGACAGCATGCGATTAAAGCATCATCCCGAACAGTTAAATCAATTCTGATTGGTTAAGAGGAGATCACATGGCCAAAGGCATACACATGGTAGTAGATTTGGTAAAAAGTCTTTAAACCAACGCATGTTGGCATTCAAGCTTGCGAGGCATTAATTTACGCAAGATGCAATCAACACTTACCTTCACGATAGAAAATCTATGCGTGCGCACGCACAACTGCCAAGTACAATGTTTACAAATCTTAAACCCCCTTCCCCAAACATTTTAAAAGTTATTTCAGCTTGCAGTTATAAATACTTACGGATTGTACACAGAGTTCCTTTCCACTGGGATGTGCACACACATTCAAATCGGTTCACCAAATTTCGGCAAAAACCACTGTTATGGCATGGTTGGCTTGCGCATTCATTGAAGTCTATAAAACAATAACAGAAAACAAAACAACACAATATAGTTATGTAATGTGTTGCGTAGACGAACAGTTCAAGGCAATTAGTTAATAATTTGGTGACATATTGACAAGCAATAATCATTGGTCATCAGAACAATTGTTTGACTTCATTAGAGAGTGAGGATCAACAAGTCACTAGAGAATCACATACTTAGAATCAACACATAGAGCAAACATGGTCCATAGAGGGCGCTATTCTACTCAACAAGGGTGTCCTTTTCTCAATGGCTCACCCAGAAACACCTGGAAACATGCCAGGGCTTGATTTCACAAAGAATTAATAATTGATCTTAAGTGCAAATCTATCTTAGTTGCTTAGCAAAGAGTGAAGTCACAATACAAATCACTATGGTAATACTGATAACTCATCATAAGATGATAAAACTTCATCATAAGATGAATTTTAGTGTTTTGTGAAATCGACCCCTGGTCAGAAAGAAAATGTCGGAAGCAATAAGCGGAGTGATGAGAGGAATGAAGGAATCGGTGAAGAGTTTTTTTCCTCCAGCATCACTGAAGCCACACGGCTAGATTTATTCGGATAAAAAGTTGTACATACCGCTTGTACAACTAGGACCTTCATAACCAGGTGCGCAGGTACATAGGTATCCCAAAGGTGCCGTCGCCTCCTCAATGCAAGTTCCACCATTGTTGCATACGTTGGTGGTGCAAATTGCTGTCATATGGAATAAAGAGTCAATATTAATGGCGTTCTTTAATTGGTCTTCAATGTCTCAATACTGACATTGCACCTTCATACTTAATGGACCTCTTTCAAATGTACCAGCCAGCCAAGAGCCTCCGATCATCTGCAGATACCAAAGTACTCTTCATGCCCCCAAACCGTACTGTCGCTGGCGACAAAAGCTTCCACGCTGCTGCCCCAAAACTCTTGAACAATTTACCCAACAACATCCGCCACTCTACCTCACTAGCAGCTTTTAAAAAATCTCTCAAAACTCACTTGTTTAGCTAATCACTCATGTGTTTTGCTTATTCTGTATATTCCTTTTTTGCTTGTAGTTTTGTGTGAAGCGCTGTGTTATTTTCTCTGGTTAGTTATAGCGCTATAAAAATGCTTTGTATTATTATTATTATTGTTAATTGGTTTATGAATTCAAATTCAAAGGATTTATAACCTGAGTTGCATTCAATTATTATAAAAAAAAATTAAAACAAGATATTGCTTAACATCACATGGCAGCCAGCAACTTCAAGATGAGGGCTACACTTAACTGATTTTTAGGCTGTCACCAGGGGCACATTGCCACCTACTCCTGAACTGAAACGGGTTACCCCCTTCACAGTCCGTAAGAATGTAAGTGAGGTATCATCCACTAGGAGCCTGGCATAAGAGCAGAATGCACTACATTCCCAACTTTTTTATGAAGCAATTATGGCTAGGTGACTTGCTCAAGGGCACAAGTGTCATAACCGGGTTTGGTGAACTAGACCGCGTGGCCACGACACGCCACATATACATGACATTATGGGGGGATGTAATTAAAGCTTTTGAGAACATAAAGCAGACATAAACTTACTGGTCGTCCGTATATTCACCGTTTCCAAGGGGAAAACCTCACCCCCGTCATTAACCGTGAGTCTCACGTTGTAGTCTGTGCTGGGTTGAAGATTGTCAAAGTCAAAGCCGATCATACCGTTGACAACATCCTGGCGTCGGTACTCTTTCTTTTCCTTGACGTTGCCCTGGCTATCTAAGACGGTAACCTCGTATACGGCGTTGGGGTTGTCAGGCATGATGTCACTGAATACGCCCTGCACACGTGTAGGCGCCATATTTGTAATTACAACGCTTGATGTCATCGCTATACGTGGAATGGGAAATGCATACAGGATTATTTTTTATAGCATTTTCATTCAATTCAAACTCACATTTATTTCCATGTACTTCATGAAATTTAAAGAAGTAATCAAAGAAGCATTAATTACAGGGCAAAACATGGAGGTGTCATCTAGAAGCCAAGGCTTGTGGTGAGATGCCTGATGGACAGACAAACAGAACATAAACAGGAACAAGAACGTACGGACAGAAAAGTTGCAAAAAGACAGAAAAAATGAAGATAATATTAATATTCAGTTGTTTGCTTGGTTGGTACTGTCCTTTAGAAGTTTCACAGCAATGGAATCTGGAGAAAGCTGTTGAACTTAATTCGTTACTGTTTTCATGAAAAGCCACATATCATTGCTTGTCCCACAAAGTGACCTATCTGTCCAAAGTCACAAAGTTTTGCGAATCCGTTTTTATACTTTTTGTGGAATTGGTTTTCTTTGAAACTGGCGTTGCTACAATGGAATCCTGACTTGACAAACTTGAAGACAACAGCGGTTCTCATAATTAGTTCCAGGATTTTATGTTGCGGTGTGAGAAAATTGAGTAGGCACTCTGAAAGGTCCATAATACCACGGCCATGAGCAATGGCCGAAAATCTGCCATGGTATGCTTGAATCTTGGAATGCTTGGACATACTATCCCATTGAGCTATATATAATGACAAACAACGGTGGCAGCATGTCCATTCTTGTAAACCGCTTTTGATACCAAAAAGTCTGGAATTCGGGGACAACACAATAACACCCCTAAAGGGATTTTTGCAAGGCATGTTTTGTTTGCGCTCTTCGTAAGGGCAAGGAGAAGCTTATCACGATGCGTGCCTGCTTCAACACACTATATGCTGGAATGCCCGCGTGGATAAAATGGCAGCCGTCTGCATGTCAGCAAAAATGCAGGAAAATCCAAAAAAAGTCTGCAATATGTCTGTCCAAAATTGTGTGCGTTTTAAAAAACGCTGTCCAACTTAGAATGGCTAAAAGATTTATGGAATTGGGCTCAAACATCCACACTTACCTATTTCACAATGAACTCCTTGAAACATTGACGTACATCTACAGTTGTAGTGGAGGAGTGCATCAACGCAGGTGCCTCCATTTAAACAGGGAGAACTCAGACATTCGTTAATTTCTGTGGATAAATCAAACTCAAAGTGCTTAAGGATTTGGCGTGTTGAGGCTGATCGGTCTGGTTTATTGAGCTCAAGTTCTGACAGCCTACCCATTGAAGTGTGGGTTTGAATCCCGGTCATGGCGATAACGGCCTTGACCAAAACACTTGGGGTTGGCATTCACCATGCAAGAGTAGAGATTGTTGATGTTAATGATTAGCTGACTGTAAGATAATTTGGCTGCCGTTGCTGCATACTTTTTACTAATTGTGCTTTTATTGATCCTCTCCTATAAGTGCATTTTTGTTTCTGCTGTCTTTATGTTAATGCATTTTTTAATAATTGGGATGTCCTGGGAGGGTCTTGTGTTATCATTTTTATGGATTGTAGTATTTCCTTGCTTTTACTATTTTTTAGCTTTTTAATCTTTGTTGAACTATTTTGTCATGCGCTTGTGTACATTTTACGGAATAGGCGCAATACAAATCAATAAATTATTTATTAATACTATTACTCCAAAGGAGTTCAGATGATATCAGGAATGCTCCACAATAAATAGGGGTAAAAAATACTGTACAGCGCTCTGATGCGATGTTCGATGGCTCTTAATAAATGACTATTACTATTATTAATATCGTTATTAGCTGGCGTAGGACTGCAGTAAAACTGATCCATAAATGCCACAAAGGACTCTTTACCTTGATTACAATGGGTGCCAAGATACCCAGGGAAACACCGACAAGTGTACGTGTTGTCTCCATCAATGCAGACAGAGTTTTGAACATTACAAAGGTTGTTAATACACTGGTCTGTATCTGTGGAGACAATCCAAAGACAGCATTAACCCAATTGTTACAAAACTTGTACTTATCTGTCCGACAACTCCGGACATGGATCCAGATGTTTTACTAGGGATGGGGGATTCAGCCCCCGCCTCCCATAAAAATAAAAAAAAATTAAGATATTGTTTTTGCGAACAAACAAGATAGGTGGCATCCCTGGAGAAATGGAGGTCTGTAGCGAGATTGGGGATATGCGTGATGTGATAGTGCGAGCTTAAAGTTCACAGAAGGCAAAACATTACAACAACAATATAATAATAAAATGGTCATCGAGCCTATTTAAGCTAAGCTGTTTTGACATCATTGTCCTGTAAACAAACTCAAAATGAGAAAACAAAAACACAACAAACTCTAAAAGGCAAAAGACATTAAGACAAAACAAAATGGTGGTGAAGAATTGTTGTGTATGTTCTTACACGATTACCAATTTTGTCCGCCTACTTTAAAGGGAAGTTCATAAATACCCCAGACAGTTTCGCTATTCCTATTGGTGGAGAGCACATCACGTGGGGGTGTTTAAATGACTGATAAAGACATAGCTTGAGCTGTTTAAGACCGGCTGGCTTCGCGTGTTGGGCGCGCAAGCTCATTTACGCAAATTTACTTACACGGGACACAATTTATAGCTATTAATACCCTCGCATAATCTTTTTGTAGACGGGTGTACACACAACCCAACGCGCACAAAACAAAATTTTACAAAAGTTTTTGAAATTGTACAAACTTTGAAAATTCGCTAAACAAACAGATAGTCACAGATTGTCTTTAGGCCTACTTGTGATTTGTTTTCGCTTTTTAACAAAAGGGCATTCATGAATGGGAATAAAAGAGTAGGGACTTGTTCTTAAACGGCCGTTTAAAACCTTGCAGGGTCGTGGCTGTTCGATTAAGGCCCGAGCCGTAGGCCCTGCTGGTTTTAAACGGCCGTTTAAAAACAGGTCCCTACTCTTTTATTCCCATTCGCGAATGCCCTTTTGTTAAAAAGCAAAAACAAATTACAAGTGGTTTTAAACGTCCGTTTAAGCACTGGTCGCCACTTGTTTATTCCCTCAGTATAACTTTTGGTTTTTATAGCCCTTCGATTGCTTTAATCCTACTCTAATGTTTCAAACAATAAATCTGACCTGTGAAAAACTTCATCTCAAAAGGTGGTAGCACTCCTGAGATATTGCTGAAAATCTGGAGCATTTATGTCCATGCAGGAAGAATAATCGGAATACAGAATCTAAGAAACATTTCATGCATGAAGCGTTTCTCAGATTGAATTTTGTTTTCATCCCTCTCACAATAACCACATTCCTTTGAAGGGAATTGTTTCTCAAAATGTTATACCTTAACAGCTGCAGTGCTTCTTAATAAGCAAGTTTTCATGGTCATCAACTGTTGGGCTAGTCACCAAAGGTATGCCCTCCCTTTTTAAGTTACTCTTTGTTTGTTTTTCACTTACTAGTTTCACAGTTGAGCCCGGAGAAGGTGGGTAAACATTCGCATGTGTACCTATTAGCACCGTCTCTGCATGTGCCTTCGTTTTGACATGGATTGGACAGGCACTCGTTAAGGTCTAGAGGAAGAAAGAGAGGACAGTATAACTTTGAGAAAATTACAGGAAACGACCTCTTTCAAATTCTTGTGGTAAAAATAAAAACCTTTACAAAAAACAAACAAAAAAAACAGAAAACAGTAACAATGCCAAAGACTGATTTTATTTCCTTTTTCTTTTTTTCATTTGCTTATTCATCTTCACTTTTGATTTATTGGATTATTTTTTTTTAAAACTAAATTTGTATTTATTTATTTTTTATTTTTTTGGGGGGAGGGGGGGGGGAATGGACAATTTGAAATGACTCTTTGAAGAGGAAAACTTTCACGAACAAAACAAGAGTTTGGGTTAAATATTTTCGGACTCATTTTAAAGAAAAGTTTGATTTGACATTTTGCATGACAACAAATAGTTTGTAGAGCTTGGGTCTTTTTCGGTTGACAAGCACATCTCAACAGTAAGTCTTGCCTAACTGATCTGCATTGGCATAGCATCTGATGAGACTGAAGTGAAAGTATACGAGAGACGTGAAGCTGCAAAGGAGAACAGAACTAACTCACAAAAATATGACTCCCTGTACTGCTTTCAGTGGTGTAACAAGACACTTTCATTTGTAATAGATGTTAATTTTGCATGTTTACTCAGTACACAGGATTTGCCTGTGTTTTTTTTTTCATAGAGCTCGGGTAAGTACTGAGCATTTAGTGCTTAGCACACATGGGTGTAAGGGCAAAAACCAAATTATAAGACGTTTTCACTTTTTTGGGGGGGGAGGAGGGGAGCAAGCAGGCGAAAAGATATAATGGGGGGGGGGGGTAATGTATCATACCATATATTTTGGCATTTTAACGACTTCATTTGAGGGGCGAAAGAGAAGGGCAAAGGGTTTAAGTGGGCGGGGGGGGGGGGGTGAATAAATCCATGTCTCTTAGAGTTATGCCAACTTGTTTAGAACTACATAAACAGATGCATCTGCTGCCACCAATAGTTTCAAAGTCTGTAAATGTATTACTTACTAACAGCGCAGTTTGGACCGGCGAATCCGTTGGCACAAGTGCAACCGTAGCCGTTGTTCATATCTTGGCAAGTTCCCGAGTTCAGGCACGGTCTGGATATGCACTCATTAAAGTCTGTGAATTATAAAACAGTCAATTTAAAAATCTTTAATTAATTTTCATTATTTTCTATATCAAGCAATTAACCACAAAAGAAACTGACTGGGTAACTTTAAAATTAAATTGGGGTTGAACAACAAACTAATTTACTCGAGCCGGATTTAAACTTACAAATTTTTGACTAACAAGCCGGCTTAATGATAAAGTATCTCAGAAACTTAGAATTCAATGACAAACCAAACAAACAATAATTTGAGTTCACCAAAAAAAATTGACTAGAGCGGGACTTGAACCTGCAACCTCCGGATCAATGTGCCGTCGCTCTACCAACTGAGCTACCTAGCCCTTTGTTGGCGAGCACGTCACGTTTGGGGAGCTCAGTTGGTAGAGCACCGGCATGTTAATCCAGAGGTGGCAGGTTCAAATCCAATAGTTGTCTTCAAATTTTGATTCTCTTTTTTCTATTTTGAAAGGATTGTATAATAGCGACTTTTGTTTTTCTACCGCAGTTGCAACAATCAGATCTTTCTTTCTCCAACTACATGCATTTTGGGCCTATTTCACTTTGATTTTTCCCATCAAAGCCAATTTGCCAAGGGAGCAATCTACCCATTGCCCACCATTTTTTCAAAAAAGTCTAGCCCACCAACCATCCAACCCTATCGTATTCAGCAAAGGCAATCCTACAAACTTGTTTTTACAGACAACTGCACAATTTTATGTCAGAAAAAAAAATCAATTTTTTGTTTTCGTTCTCGGCACCATTGTTTTTACTTGAATTGGTGCTTCATGTGCCAACAGAGGCTCAAT
Organism: Evasterias troschelii; assembly: GCA_032357145.1. NCBI lineage: Eukaryota > Metazoa > Echinodermata > Asteroidea > Forcipulatida > Asteriidae > Evasterias > Evasterias troschelii. Next base: position 8,469 of record JAUELU010092545.1, read on the forward strand.
GTGCCAACCCTAGGCTAAATCTCTGCCTTCACACTCCCTCCACTTGAAGAAAACAAATTGAATCAAAACAAGGGGTCAGGAATCTAGCCCAATGACTCCAGCCCAGGGTGACCCAAGTTTGACTTACTGATTTCACAGTTGTTACCCTGAAAGCCAGGGTTGCAGTTGCACGTGTAACGTAAAACTCCATCGATGCAGTTTCCTCCATTAATGCATGGGGAGCTTGCACAGTTGTCAATTCCTGTACAGAAGTCGCAGAAAAAAAAGTTGTACAAGTTTAGAATAACAAAATGAACAAAGCTAAAAACGAACAGTGAAAAACCAAACAACAAGAGTATGATTTTGAGACTTTGCATGTACACAAATATCTCTCCGTGAGTTGTAATGGTTCTTAAAAGAACCAGCTAGCGGTGGAACAACTAGACATTTCAATCAATCTGACGGGTCGTGCCACAAATCGGGTTGATAGATTTTGTTCTTTAAGTGCATGTCTTGCTATTTATTCTACTGCCGCGGAGTAGATTGTTCGCAAGTTCGGGAGACTTCCGGAGACTTCGGAGTTTGGGTTAAGGAACAAAATCTACCTAGCAATTAGATATATACATAGTGTTACTGCAAACCAAATATTTGTTGATACCCCACCATTCAATGCCTCAAACCCCATAGACAACTTACTGGTTTCACATCGCACCCCAGTAAAGTCAGTGCCGTCACAAATGCAGGTATATCGGTTTGTACCATCTTGGCAGGCCCCACCATTCAGACAGGGATTGCTGTTACATTCATCCGGTTCTGATGAAAGAAATGCACAAAATTAAAATGCTGATGAGACCAGTGGAATATACCTTGCTTGTAAAAGATGACGGGGGGGGGGGGGGGGGGGGGGGGGGGGAGTTGCAGACTGGTTTACCATTTCACGTTTTTACTCGTACACCGATGTGAGTTAAGCACCGAGGTACTTTCCTGTTTCCCATCCATTCCAAAACCAGATTCACGCCACCAATTTCTCAACTTAAGATTCCAACTATTTACTTACGATTATTGCAGTAGAATCCAGTGAAACCAGGAAAGCAATTACAAGTATAGACTCTTGGGGTGGTGCCATCTACACAAACCCCATTGTTGCAAGGATTGATGGCCGGACAGTCATTGATTCCTGTAAAAAAAATAATAATAATAATACAGGGTATTGAATACAACGGCAATTTAGACTATTTTAACGTAAGGTTAGAGAACTGTAATTTTTTTCCACACTCACATGAGGACTCTTTCTATTTGGAAAATGAATCTATCACAAAATTGAATTTGACATTGTCCTTCCTCTTTCAAGAAACGTTTAAAACGAGGTAGGAAAAAAAAGTCCTCGAGTGTGAGTAAGTGCTATAAAAGAACTGCAAATTACTATTATTATTATTGGTGTGAGGACTGAGGTCATCTCTATGGAGAATCTACAATCTTCCATTAAATACACTCACTGGTTTCACATAAGGTGCCTTCGAAATCAGTTCCGGAACAATCGCACGTGAATGAGTTTACTCCGTCGTTGCATTTTCCATTATTTTGACATGGATTGGGTTGACAATCGTCAATGTCTGAACAAATAGAAAAACAAAAACAAATTCCCAATGAGTACAATGATAAACAATGCTCAGTTAACATCAGAGGCCGAACTATGATGGTACACACTCTAAAAAGAAAAGTTTTATTAGATATTGCCTAACATCACAAGGCTGGACGGCCACTTCAAGGCGAAGGGTACTCTTGACCGATTTGGACTGTTGACCCAAATCGACTGTCACCAGTGTTATATGAAGACGTTGCATGGGTATCATCCACTAGGAACCTTGCTGGTAGAATGCACTACCTTCCAAACTTGTTACGAAGCAACTTTGCTCAAAAGCACAAGTGTCATGACCAGGATTCGAACCCACACTCTGCTGCTAACAACACCAGAGCTTGAGTTCGTATTGCAAACAAGAATGTATTGCAAACATTAGTTTCAAACCTGAGTAATGATTTTTATTTTATTTAATTTGTTGTTGGTTTATGCATTTGTAGATGCTTAGTCAATGTTTTTACCAATTTGACCCCAAAATTTATTTTAAAATTTCATAGATTTTAGAAAGTTTTAAGCTTTCTTTTAAGGTACTGCCCACACAAACAAATCTGCCAATGACAAGTGGAAGTTAATTAAAAACTAAAAATGAACAATTGCAGGGATCCCAATTTGATCTCATGTCTATCAGCGGCTTTGGTTGTTCCATGTATTTTGTGAAGTGTCTGTGGCATATGAAAAAGATTTTTGCATGTTTTTCACCATTGAAAAAGTATCATCTATCAAAACTTTTCGACCCAGGGTAACGACCCGGAAGCTAAGGTCGTACGATTTTGGCGTTAACTTTTCAAATGTTTTCCCAGGCTTGCGCTATCAGATGCAAAAACTTTGAACATCATAGCTTTCATATACGCTGAGATACAGCAAAAAGCAAAAGGTAATTTTTCAACTTTATATACCCTGTAATTCGGCAACTGATGACGTCATCATGACGTAATGACAACTGTGCCGTCTTCGTATTGAGGTTCAATTATCTGATGAGTTTCAAGGTTCAATTCAGTTTCAATATTGAGTTATGTTGTTGAGAAGAGTTGCGCGGAAGAAGAAGAAGGAGAAGAAAAAAAACAAAAAAAACAAAACAAACCAAAAACAAGAGGTGTTCGTGCTGAATTGCACGAACACCTAAAAATTTAAAGAAGCATCAAACTTACTGGTAGTACACGTTTTGCCTGTATAACCTGCAACACACCGGCAAGAAAAATCCCCTCGAACAGTTCCATCTGTGCAGACCCCACCGTTCTGACATGGGTTTAAAGGAGCGCAATCATTTATTTCTGTTTTGAAAAACAAACAAAGGGGAGTGGAAGATTAATGTCAACGTAAAAGATTTTGGGTCGAACAAAGAAATATTTACTAGAGTGGAACCGCTACCTCAGAAATAACGTGCTGGTGCTCTACTGAGCCACCTTCCCCTATAGTGTTGGCAGTCTCCCTATTTTGTAAACATTTTTGTTTTGGGGTGCCAGTCAGAAGCCATACAGCCTTTTACTGCCGTGTAGCCAGGGATTACATCCAAGTTTCAGATACAACCTGGGAAACGGCAGCAGAGGGATCACCTTAAAGGTACTGAACACGTTTGGTAATTACACAAAATATATATTGGCATAAAAACTTACTTGGTAACCATCAACAGAGAGCTGTTTACAGTATAAAACATTGTGAGAAACCACTCCCTCTGAAGTAACGTAGTTTTTGAGAAAGAGGTAATTTCTCACTAAAATATTAAAAGACTTCATGCATGAAGTCTTTTATTAGCATCTGAAAGCACACAAAGTAATGCAACAAGGGTGTTTTTTCTTTCATTATTCCCTTGCAAATTCGATGACCGATTGAGCCCAAATTTCATGCATATGTTGGGATACACCAAGTGAGAATACTGGTCTTTGACAATTACAAAACGTGTCCAGTGCCTTTAAGAGGGTGCCTCTTTATATTTCAAATAGCAAATAATAAACCAAACAGGAAACTGATTTTGTGTTGGACAAAGAAAAATTTACTGAAGTGAAAATTGAACCAGCAACTAGTCAAGATTAGCATGCCAGCACTCTACCGAAAGAGCCATCATCTAGCCCTAAATGGGAATACTGCCAACATTGGAATAACAAATTTGTCTCAGTTGTTGGAGCGCCGGCATATTAATCCGGAGGTCGCAGGTTCAAATTCCTCCTCGTTTCAAAATACACTTACTGGTTTGGCACTGGTCCCCTGAGTAGTCTGTCAGGGAACAATCACACGTGTACCGGTTGACTCCGTCCGTGCATATACCACCATTCTGGCATGGCGCACTGGCACACTCATTATTTTCTTAAACACAAAAGAACACAAACAAATATTGTTCAAGAATAATATTCTCTTTTCCATTGTCTAATTTTTAATAAAACACACATGATCATCTTCCCACGACGCGGGTCCAGTTTACAGTCACTGTGTGGACATTCCTTTGTTCTACACACTTAAGGAAAATCCCATTCCTCAACATTGTCAATAAAACTGTGTGGACGTGTCTACGTCCACATAGTGTTTCAAGTCCCTACAATATATGGACCTCTTTTCTTCTCAGCTCCACACTTCAGATGTACCATAAAAACACGCACACAAATCCTTTGTCCTGGGCAGACATTTTTCAGAGCTTCATAACTCAAATCTTAGCTGTAAAAAGATACTAATTTCACCGGATTAATATTCCATGGCTGCATATTTTGGTGGTACGATGCTTTTTGTAGATACAATGTTTTTTGCGTGGAGAATTTTCGGGCAAGCTACAGCGTTTTTGCAAAAACGAGTTACCATGTTTTCGCGTGGAGAACTGTTATGCCAGATACAACATTTTTGCGAAAACAAGGTGCAACGTTTCTTGTAATGATGTGACGTAATACTGATAATAATCAATCGGAATACATGGTGAGTAAGATTGGCCTTCATTTGCACTTACCACCTGAGCAAGTGTCTCCAGTGAATCCTGGCAAGCAGCTGCAGATAAAGGTGCCAGGAACTGAGCCGTCTTGACATATACCTTGGTTCTGGCAGGGATTCAAGGGTTTGCAGTTATCTACCCCTGTGGAGAATAATTGACACATAGGAAATCTTTTAAAATGAGACCTTGTCCAATTGCATAGAAAGCCTGTAATAATAATAATAATAATAATATGCAGTACTTATTAAAGGCATCGTACACGTTTGGTAATTACTTAAAACAAATACTAGC
>JAUELU010092592.1:0-13280 GCA_032357145.1 Evasterias troschelii
GCAGTTAGGATTTGGACCCATTATTCTGATGACCTTCATCACAAGAACCTGAATCCAGTAACTGCCTTCTGCTAATAATTATTAGCTCCTTTATAAAAGAAAAATAAGATTTTCCGAGTTTGTAGTTTGCATAAAACCATGAGAAGTATTTAAATGGATAATTAATTTAAAAGAATTGGCAACTCTTGAAAAATGTAAAGAATGCTTTGGCGTCGTTCAGAATAGTCAATGTTAAAAAAATTGAACTTGTTTTGACCCACCCATCAACCCACCCCCAAAATTAAATTTATAAATATTGAATGGCTTAATAAGTGAACCAGATATTTTAGATCAAAAGTCTCCAACATCATAAGTTTTCAATGGCTTTTCCTGGCTTAAACAATTAACTTTGTAGTTTAATCAAGAATAAAATAGACGATCTTGGCCAGCTTGAAATGTTTTCTTCTTCATCGTCATTGGTTAAATATGTTTGAATTAAGCCTATAAATAATTCATTGTTATTTGTTTTGACCATCCCACCAACAAAATAATTCAATTTTTACACTGACAATTCTGAATGGCCCCTTAACAGTTAGACTGAATAATGAGTTGACAAGACAAAGTCATATAATTCACCATGAAAATGCGTTAAATATAGTTCTAAGGAGGTTTGTTTGATACTGCCTGGCAATAAATGGAAGTAACTCAGGAGCAAAGTTGTACTAAATCTTGCAAAGTCTGGGAGCAAATATGAACAAGTCCTTGTTCAAAGTCTAAGCATGACAGAGACCAAAAGCCATTGTAACCAATATCGTCTTTTAGAACGAGGAATATGTTTACAATTATTTAATGATTATATGATAAACTTTTGGAAATAAGTATTTATTTAATGTCACTGGCATAGTGCAGGCCAGTAAATGGAAAACGTATTTGTTTTGTTGTACTTTCATTTTCTAAAGAGGAATTTAAAGTTAGTCATAATCAAAGCCTGTTTCTCTGTAAAGAGGTTACCCTCTTGAATGATTTGTGATCAAGATTTTTCTTTTTTAAACAGTTGAAATAACGAAGAGAATTGTTCTATTTCATTGTCTTTGAACTGTGAATCAGATCAGGATGGGCATATAGATGAGTACAGATAGTGGTAAAGGTTGAATGCAGAATAGTGCCCAACACTTTAACAGATAAAGGAGAAGGGAGGGTTTTTCTATTCGTTTGTTTGTTTGTTTGTTTGTTTGTGTGTTTTTTTTTTTTTTTTACAGTCTTCCCAAAAAGGGAACTCGGCAAAGCTTCCACAAGGAGACATAGATGCCAATCTCTCTTAAAGAAACATTGGTTTACCGCCTTTGATTATGCACTTCACAAATCAATAAATTGTGATTCAGTAACTAGTTTACAAAATGTTTTCAAGTCATTGTGAAATCAAAGGTTTGCTTGACTGGATTCGAACCCACAATCGTGTGATTGTAAGTCACTGCATATTCACCACTTGACCATGGTAGTGGTATAGCTTTGATTAAGGTTGAATGAAGAGTAGTGTCTTATCAACATTCTAACAGATCCAGAAGGAGGAAGGTATAAAGATATTGGCTTGGGTTAAGATTAAATTAAGAGTAAGGTCTCAACATTCTAACAGATCAAGGAGGACAGTATAGAGATATTGGCTTTGATGAGGGAGGAATGAAGAGTAAGGTATCAACATTCTAACAGATAAAGAAGGGAATTGTGAAAATATTGGCTTTGATTAAGGTTGAATAAAGAGTAGTATCTCAACATCCTATCAGAAGGAATGACAAGACACTGATAGTTGTAGTCAATTGTCCAAGAGTTGCAACTGACCTGCATTAAGAATTGAGACAGTACAGAAGATGTGTGTATACCAGTGGACATTGCTCTCTATTCTTACAGCTCCCCCGCCCAACCCAAAAATAAATTGATAAACATTTCTGTACAAACAAAGGCTAGTATTAGAAATGTTTAAGGAATTTTAGTACTACATATATATTTTCGTTATCCTTTTCGATATGAAACATTGCACAAGAGTGATGAGGTTGATGGCTGTGCATCTCTTCATTGTATTGAAATCAAAAACATGTGCCTTGTTTGCATCATAAACAGATGGGGTCAAATCAGTTTCCTAAAGTCAGGGATGAGATTATGAAAAAGGGCTGAAATTTGAACATCACTCGCCGACTGGACAAGTTTTTGCACTTAGCCGGCACGGATGTTTGCATGCAAACAATTTTCAAAGCGTTGAGGAAAAACCTAACTAAAACACGGAAGTCCAGTTGGCAAAAATATCGTGTTTTGAAAATCTTAATGCCTAATTTCTGCCCTAAATATTGGTTATTTCGTCAACACAAATGTCTACAGATTTAAAATGTGAAATTCATTCTTGACAATAATGAAGCTGAAAACCCAGTGTTTGTTCGTAACAAACTCATGTCTAGTTTGAGTTTTCTTTTCTGTTTTCTTTCACATGTATAAACCAGGTTAATGGTGGAAGTCATCAATCTTAACTATAGGAAAGGGATCTTTGGACCAAGATGAAGCAGGGCAAGTGCATCATGGGATCTTAACATTCTTATCCACACCCACAAATTTGTCGTTAATCTCTGAGCCCATTTGGCTCACACACAAAATGGCGAGGCATTACACTTAACATTTATTGATCATGTTTCATAATTAATGCTAATAGTAGTTAGTAATAACAGTAATAATGGACATTTTTATAATGAGATCTCCCCAACCCAATTAAATTGGAAAACATTTCTGTATAAACAAAGGCTAGTTAGAACTTTTTAAGGAATTGTAGTACTATGCATATTTATTATTATTTTTTTTTAAGTGATGAAAATAATTAGAATTTCAAATGCTAATAACAGAGTACTATGTTCAGGAACTTTGTTTTATAAGCTTCAAAATGGTGTATGAAATGTCCTATAACATGAAGCAGCTTACCGAAATGAGACCTTTAATAAGTTGAAAATAATCACCGTTTGATAAGAAAGTGTTGGGAAAACACACTTAGGCATGATACTAGGTTATTTTGAAAAAAAATGGAAAATAACAATAAGGGTTTCAACAAGGGCCTACAAAATTGTTAGTGAAACGTTTCATGTTGCAAAACACAGCCAGGGGTTTCCCTTTGTTTTCATTGGCTGGTAGTATGAGTCAGCCAAAACTTTGGGTCACCTGCAAGTTTTTTCCCTACCCCCATGTATTAAGGCTATTGTACACAGTTTTCATAAACAATTTTACTATTAATTTTTTAAAAATAAATAAATGAATCTTAGAGGTGAAGTTCACAAACATGTTGTTGGCTGATATTATCCCTTAATTTCTGCCCTTATATAATATTTTTTTCATCAACAAACGTTTTCATGGACTCGTGATTTGAGATTTGGTTGAAAGACACACATTGCTGCCACTGACGGGTAGTCCAGAAAAATTGTGCGGCAAGAGTTGAGTTTAATGAGTATGAGGTTATAATTTTGCATAACTGGAATGAAGTTGAGAATAGATTCCACTACACGGAGAAATTTGATTTGTGTTTCCCTACTCGCCTATGTATTGTTACAAGGAACTAAGAGGTGAGAACCAGACTTATATGTGCTTGCGTGTTTTAAAGTTTGTATACTGAAATGAACAGTTGTTATTGCGATTGCGGCAACATTAATTCGCGGCTATTTCTAAATCTATATCAGGGAGTTTCAACAATGTTATTTTCACAATTTCCCTAAACAAAACATCACCCTAGACCACCTCCCTCCCTCTTACCCCCCAAAATGTTAAACAGGATTCAAATTGAACTCAAAGAGGTCCTATTTTGGCCTCAAAAGTGGGAAACCACAGAACTACATAAAATTCTCATGCCTGTACACTCTATAGGGGTCAGCCACAACAAAACCAAAACACATGTAACGTCCGAAGCAACAATTTTCCCCAATTTAACTTCAAACTTCAAGTGCTCTACTGTCAAAAATATAGGGAGTATGGACTTGTACAAAGTTACATGACAGTTACTGTCTGTTTCACACATTTTATAGCGCAAAATCTGCATCAAGTCACCTTTATTCTAAGCTTCGTGTTCAGAGTTTTCACAACGAGATGTTAATCAGTATTTCTTGTTCGCAGTACTGCCTAAAACTGCCAGAATTTGTCCTCCAACAAACCTTGAAACTTCTAGGAAAAGTAACCTCCCATGCAAAAAAGATATGGGTTTACTTCAGTGGTCCACTTCTGAGAAAAATCCAAGATTAATTTATTCTTACAGCGGTATAGAAATACGCTAACACCAAGGAGGTCAAGATTGTTTTTTTGTAAGATAGGAACAGTAGGTGAAAGAGACAGAGTCTTCTCCTATCAGACAAGACCTTATCAACCAATTTGTCATCAATTTCATGAAGCAAGAAGAGGTCAGAAAGTTTGGCAAATCAGTTTTTTGCGCTAATGATTGATACACTCATACTGTTAAGATTTTCAGCAAGTTCCAGGACCTAAAATAATACACAAGTTTTGTAATGATTAGCATGACCGATGTGTCACTAGATTAGCCGTTTTGCATTTCCACATGACGTATCTCAATTCAACGCTTTATCCAATGAAATACATACTGCTGGCATGGTGCCAAACATGATGGTACAACTTCTGTTTGCAGTCAGATTTGTTTTGATATTAAAACAAGAAAAACCCTACTGGTAAACCAAAATGCAACGCAAGCCAGTCTGTTCCTTGACATTTGACCTATTTAGATGGGCTAAAAACAATTGGCTTCTGGATCCCAATTCTGGGGTACCACTAAAACAAAGAGTACCCAAGACCAATCCACACACAAGTTTGGGGCTCATGAAGGGCTTATGAAGTTATCACTAAGACATCATTTCCAATTTTCCAATTAGTCCTTCTGGAGTTATTGAGCAAACAAAGTGTCCATAATGACATTGACAATTTATTTAAGATTCCAAAAACATTAGGCTTCTGGTGAATTCCTAGACCAATCCACACACTAAGTTTGGAGTTGAGCTGACCAGACATTTACGAGTTATCTTTTGGACGACATTTCTTGTGTTTTAGCCAAAACAACCTTGAAAATGGCCTATGGTCCGAAAGCAATAGGCTTCGGGGATCCCAAGACCAAACCAAAAACAAGTTTTTAGTTGATATGACAAGTATTATGTCCTTCTCTTTGTTTTAGCCAAAATGACCTTGACATTTGACTAAAGGGGTTCACCGGCGTCAGGCTTCTGGGGGATCCCAGAACCAATCAACACACCAAGTTTTGAGTTAATATTTGAGTCCTTCTTGAGTTATAATTTGCTGCACGCACACATGCATCCACACAAGCCCTTACGGATCCGGTTTGTGGGGTCCTGCTATTGTTGTTTTATTAATTACCTTTTCTGAAGAAATTCTGGGGTACCACTAAAACAAAGAGCACCTCGGAAGGACAGTGTTAAAAACATTCGGTGGTTTCGCCAACCGCAAGGCATAAAAAAGCCTATGCAACAGTAGTTTGAAAAGTAGGTCAACTTCAACAGTGATTTTCTCTTATGTGGAGTACATACGTCACAATGTAAAACTGGTTATGATTTAAAACTTGACATGTCAGTCAACATGTAGGTCTCAAGAAAAACATGGCTATTTTCTTTGGTTGATATATTGTGCGAGAGTGTAAAATGCCATAATCCATCCTCAATTCTATTAGTTCCCTTAACAAACTTGTTTACTACAACTACTCAAAAATTGATGGCTCAAAGAGGTAATAATGGGAAAACTGGGATAATGGGGGTCACATTAAAATCATTTATTACTATATGACAGCTTACATCATTTCAATTGTTTAAGTATTCAACTCTTATAAGCTTGCCTCAACTTGGATCAATGAGTCTTGATAATTTTAGCTCAGGTAAGATTTTTCTAAGTTGATGCACTGGTAGCATAATAGTACTGTTTTTATAATCAGTACTAATTTGACTGCAACTTACTTGTGGATGTAAAATATCAAATATTCTGTGAAACAGCTATGGTCAGCAGTAAACTGTCAACAGTTTTTACCAAGGAGGTGATATATTCTATACCTCAGAGTGAACTGAGCAAAATTTGAACAATATTTTGTTTGTCCACCGTCTTAAACAAGTCCTTAAACAAAACTCACCCATTACCCAAATGGTAGAACACCGGCTGTAATAAACATGATGTTAATTGACAAGCTTGCACAATCACACAAATTTAAACCAAATTTATTAAATTCTCTCTTTCAAGGAATTCAATTTTCATTTCATATTAGTACAACAAACTTAATTGTTACATTCTTAGATTTTCCCCTGAAACATGAGCAACAGATTCAAAAGGACTCAACTGTTGCGCTGAAGGTTTTGAGCATGTTAACAATTGTTGTATCTTGACCCTCTGGCTTGAAATGAACCAAAATGATCAAGCAATCATCTGTTCTTGGTTCAAAGGTCCTCAGATATCAATGTAAAAGTGATAAATACCATTTGCTATACTTTAAACGAGAATGTGATATTTTGTTGAGTTTGAACTGCGACTCCTTACTTTATGAAAACACCAACAAATATAACAGTGTGTGCGATCTGAAGGTCAGAACTTAATTTGAGAGTTCTCTTGAAAGAAACATAATTTGTCTGTTTACTTCAAAATAGGTTTGACTGACTGTATTTCACTGGTATATCTCCAGTGATTATTAAATTAAAAAAACATGCCATAGATTGTGAACTCACATGTCAAGACTCATACTGAAGATTGATGTCACAGCAGAAAGGTCTTTGATGACATCATACAGGGAGTACAGTCTCATGATGCAGTCAATCACTGGACTGGTATTCTCTTGATAATACTCAGACCTTCCTCATGAAATCCGCCTTGTGTCTGGGCTTGCTCAATTCATCCCCTTGACATCAATAAGAGGTGAGGTTACTTATTCCTTATAGATCATAAGACTGACTGCAACCAAAATAACACAGAAACAAAAATTGTTAATATCAACCACAGGTGATTCTTTAGGTTTCAGGTAAGACTGAGTTACTTCCAAATGAGATTTAATAGATGTAAATTTTTGCATCGAGGATAATGAATATAATTTTACTAAGAGAGGTTTGCGGTAGATCCATGTTAAAAATCTCTTTTGAGTAACTTGTTGTTTCTGAAAAGAACCGCAGAACCAACAAGTTACTCAAAAGAGATTTTAACATGGTATTACCGCAAACCTCTCTTACATGTAGCTATACTCCCACCATGCAAAGCTTCAAATCCTACGAATATAATTTTGTTTTTTTACCCTACACGATGTGAGTAAAGCACAGTATACTCAGTACTGTCCCGAGGGCTGTGAACAAAAAACCACAGGCAAATCACCCGTGTGGGATTCGAACCCACGACCTTTGCATTGCTAGAGCAGATGTCTTACCACTAGACCACCGAGTTAAACCGATGGCTAGAGGCGGTTCGAATCATTGGCAGCGGGTACCGCATAATTTAATAGCCGTAAATTTTTGCATGGGGGATAATGAATATAATTTAGTTTTTACCCTACACGATGCGCGTTAAGCATTGTATACTCAGTACTTTCCCGAACTCTATGAAAAAAAAAACAGAGGCAAATCACTCGGATTGGATTCAAACCCGCGTCCTTGCATTACTAGAGCAGATGTCTTACCACTAGACCACCGAACTAGCCCGATGGCTAGAGGCAGTTCGAATCATTGGCAGCGGGTACCGCACAATTTAACACTTTGACTGCTAATCCAGAGAATACTCAGGATAGACTTACCCCCCAGTAGGTGCTATGCCTGAGTATTCTCGGGCTGGTAGTACAACCTTGTACTGCCCTCTGTAGAATGTTAGGGATCTTAGGGAACACAATGGAGTTGTTTTTCGATGATTTCAGTCAATGGGCCTGGGCACCACCAGTGGTCTAGTACCCGGATGATTACACTTTAGGATTTAAAAATAGCGGCGCCCATGAAACGTTGAGTGATTGTAGCAGAAGCTTTTGAGAAAATAATTACAGATATCGACGGATGGAAATGAATTTGATGGAAATGATTATTATGATACTATAGACTCTGAAAGTAATGCCAGTGACGTTGAAAGTGAATTTGGTCGACAGGAATCATCCAAAGATGACGGTGATTTGCAGACTGTGAAAAACAGAAGAGAGACCAGATTCTTCTGCAAACAGTGTAAAATTCCTCTTCACCAGACCCCCAAAACAACACTCCAAAAAGCAGTTTGGTGTAAAATAGAAACCACAAAACAGTGTGGGTAAAGCAACAATATCATTTATTGGGATGTTCTTGTTTATAATTTTTTGTTGCAGTTCTAAAAATAAAACCTGCAGAACCATGAGAGAGACAGTGTAAAATATGATTTTTGTAAAAAACCTGCAGCACTGTGGGGAGGGACCGTGTAAAAGATTGCAGCAGTCAATAGATGTTAATTTTTGCATCGAAGATAATGAATATAATTTTGTTTTTACCCTACACGATGTGTGTTAAGCACTGTATACTCAGTACTTTCCCGAGTTCTTTGAAAAACAATCCATAGGCAAATCACTCGGGTGGGACTCGAACCCCACCCGAGCGATTTGCTTGTGGATTTTGTTCACAGAACTCCGGAAAGTACTGAGTATACAGTGCTTAATACACATCGTGTAGGGTAAAAAAAAAGAAGATATTTAATAGGTCCTTAAATCAAGAATCCATTGATATGTTGTTGATTAAAAAAATACACCATGGAGGGCAAAAGTTACGCGATGACAGTTGTTCAATACATAGTTTTGCAAACTCTGATTTAATGTTTTCCCCAACACTCTTCAAAATGTCCACATCACATGCTGGCCCATGGAAAAGAAATTGCGAGCGTGTTAAGTTTGATTTTAGTTCATCTAGTAAAAAAATCCCAAACAAAACAGAACACCAGTTTAGGAAAGCCCCTCTTAATTAAAAAACAAACAAAATTTCAGTATAAATTTGTTCAGCTCCCATGATACAAGATAATTGAATATCAGTCAATACGTTTTGGGGAATTATTATGTGATAAAAGAAGGGGGCAAAACAATTTAAACAATTTGACAATAATACATTAACAATTAAATCAAAACATTAAAAATGACAGCCAATCATTATAAGGTAATTTGAAATTTGCCAAAACGCTAAACAAATTATTGTGAAATTTTAAAGATGCCTCGGCCTGTGTATGTACATGTATATTCTTTAAAATGTTTAAATATTGTAATTTTTGTGTTAACTTTTTGATTTTTGTGGTCTAAACAAAGTCTCATCATAAAGGCCAAACAAGTTTATTTCTTTCATAGAACTCCACAAAAAGGGTATTTATAGGAACCTACATTGCAAACTAAATTCAGGGCATAGAATACAGTCAGTAAGAGTACAATCAGTAAATGAAGCTTCTCCCTGGGCCTTAAAACCATTGATAAACAAAGTTACATTTTCAAAGTAATTTGAGTGAGTTTACGTGCTCTGTGTGGATTTTTTGTGAAAAAAGTTGCACACCCTATTTTACAATTTGCACTCCCACTTTTCATGTTCTAGCTGAAACACTGGTTTGAAGTGATCCAAAGTGAGAACCAAATACCAGCAGTAATCAAGATTTGGGTATTTGAAATTTAACTGAACTTAACCAAAAGGAGGAGTGCAAAAGAATTCCACTTGAGTTGAGAGGAGAAAATGTTCTTCAGTGTGAACCAAAGAAGACAAATGTCAGATATTAGCAAGAGCAGATAAGATGTTTATTATCTCTGGTTGAGAGGGAAAGTGAGAACGAACCAATGACCAACACTTATCTAGATTTGTCAACTTAAAACTTAACAGGGCATAACCAATATGAGGAATGTGCAAGAATGTCACTGAAGTTGAGAGGAGTGAGAATGGCCCTCAGTGTGAATCAAAATTTACAAAAATCACAGGCCATTAAATTTCCATTATTCTCCCCTAAACTTAAAGTAAAACTAACAAAAACGAGTTACTAGTCTGACACCGACACTTCGATTGGCGTCAATGTTGTACACGCATAGTATAAACACACGGCGATGCCGAGTACATGCGTTGTGTGCATGTACATCCATGCATACGGCTATACATGTACATGTACTGTACCAGATTGACCGAAAATAGATTGCGCCTTTCCCACCCCCTCTGTTATGCATTGGTTTATTAGTTTTCCAGCAGGAGTAAGAATTTAAAATATCATTCTAAGCACAACCTCTTTTTTATCGAAACGCATAATGATCACTCAGATGCAGGGTTCAGTTGTTTTTGCACTTGGGGTCGAACAAATGACATTTGAAGAAATTAAGAACAAAATTGTCTGTTCGTGCTGCAGTTTTTAGATTTGGCGTCTTTTGCGTATTTTCTGCATAATATCTCGTTCCACCATACTCAGATGTGAAAATGCGTACAGGTTGGCAGGTCTGCTTATATGGAGAGTAGGAAATGATCAAAATTGAGAACCAAAGACCAAGAGGTCTGTAAATTTGAAACTGAACATGGCATTAATGGGCTTGATTCTCCTCGAACATTTTATGAAATCTTAAGACTAATAATTAAAACAAGCAAAATCAACTTAGTGAATTCATGAAGGTCTTTAACAAAAAGTGAAAGTGTGAAAAAAAGGTACCACCAAATCAATTTAGTAAAGAGTATTAGAGCATTAGAGGGTGCATCATCATACAAATTAAACAGGATATCACAATGGTAACAATTGGAGATGGCAGTAGGATAAATAGGGCACACTTAATATAGGCCAGTTACTGTGAGTAGGGAGTGATTTTGAGGGCATTGCGAAAATGGCACAGGGCAATTGCCTGAGCTTAGATTATATTTGTAATGATTTTCACTGTGATATATGAGAGTGGCAAGTTCGTCAGGGTGTTGTGCTGATGTCCACAAGACAATATTTGTATTACTTAATGTTTAGCATTAGATTTTTTACAAAAGATTTATGTGAAAAGCAGTGACAAATCATCAAATTGTTTTATAAGGAATAAAGGTTTTTAAAAATGTAGCGCGGGATGTTATGGAAGGCTTGCAGTCTTCTTTTTAGAAATCACACAAATTGCATCGCAAAATGCATTGTTCTACATGTTCCCTTTAAATAAGGGTGTCATGGCCGAGCGGTTTACTATAGAGCAAGACACTTCGCTATAATTGCTTCTCTTCACCCAGGGGTATAAATGGGTACCTGTGTGGTTTGATATTGTGTATGAAAAAGCTTTGGAGCGCTACAGCAGCTCGGGCTGTATACTCCCCAGGGAGCTGAGAAAGATTAAAGGAATGTTGTTGGCCCAATGACCAGGACACTAATGTAAAGCGCATTGGGACGTATTGTAAAATGCACTATATGAACTATTTATTATTAATATTGTTATTAAATATGAATCTACTGAGACATTTGAAGTGGGAAAAGTGCACAGAAATTCACATTTGTTGTGACCATTTTAAGTTGATAGTAAAAGTCACTATGTAATAATTGTTTGATACAATGATCACATCAATCCATTAATCCAACAACCACTGTTCAAAAAGCACAACAGCTCAAAGTTTCACTACAGAGGGAACACAACTTTTAACCATTTTGATTGCTGCAACTTGGGCATAGCAAGGTGCACTTAGATACACGCAATAGGGCATTGCTGAAATAGCCATTGCTGTGGTGGGTGGGGCATAATGGATTGGTTCACTGATGTATAGCAGGTATTTTGGAAAACTCACCTGTTGAAAGCATTGCATGACATGCACTCTCATATCAAACTGTGTCTACTCCAGTAAACTGTGTCTGTTCCAGTAAACTGTGTCTATTCCAGTAAAGTTCTCAGTTGTTGGCTCACGCTCTGATATCAACAGAGTGTGGGTTCGATCCTGGTCTTGATACTTGTGTCCTTCAGCAAGACATTGTAACCATCATTGTTTTGTCCTCTAGTTGGGACATACAGCCCTAGAATTCATGGTTTGAGTAAAGCACTCATGTTCCCTCACAACCCGTCCTGCTCAATTTACTCCAACAGGAAGTGATGAGCAGTACTTCAGCAGATGCAGGTTTGGCTTGTGGTATCCAAGAACATTCAAACCTCAGTATGATCTTTGTTAGCCTCCTGACCACACAGTGATTCTATCTGGAATGACAAGAGAAACAATAACCTTGTTAATGGACAAATACTTGGCATGAATATGAAACATTATTATGTAGAGAGTGCATTCAACTGCTACTGGGAGGGAGGAGGCCAGTCACAAATAAAACACCAATACAGAAAAGCAGGCTACTGGATAGCCTTGATACAGAACGTCTTGCGCCACCGCGGAAAGTGAATTAGCAGCAAAAACTAATTGTATTGGTATTGCGGCTTTCTCAGCCTATCGACTCAGTGCTTGTGTGCACATAATAAAAATACAAGATATTTATACATGTTATATAGCGCAAAATGCAGGAGCCTCTTTGCGCAAAGAAAACCATATAACAATTAAATCAATATAAAAGCAAGATACACAAATAAAGATTCAGAGCCAGCTTGGCGAATATGAAGAGGTAAAGTCATTCCATAACGAAGGTTCAATGAAGTTGAAGGCTCTTTGACCATAGAATTTAGTTGAAAAAGTAGTTTGCTTCAGGAGGGATTGGCCAGCTGATCGAAGAGGACAAACAGGAATATAATTACGGAGAAGATCATATATATAGTCAGAAGATAGGCCATGAAGAGCTTTGAAAGTGAGAATATTTAACTTATATACAATACGCAGTTTGATTGGGAGCCAGAGGAGTTCTTGTAAGATGGAAGTAATATGTTGGGAACGAGGTGTGCATGAGATGAGGCGAGCAGCGGTGATTTGAACTCGTTTAATTTTTGAAATGTCTCTACCTGAAAGTCCAGTGAGAAGAGAAATGCAAGAGTCGAGTCTAGAAGTGACAAAGGCATGAACAAGTAGAAGAGTAGAATCGTCATCAAGATGGCACCAGGTTCGACCTATTTTCAAATTTGTGGAAGAGCAGATATACTGATATTGGTTACCTTCGCTCATACTCATCAAAGAATTCATAAGAACACCAAGGTTTCTGACTACACGAGATGGTTGAATAATGTCTGTCCAACGTTAATTTCTGTAGGAGGCACATTTTTAGAAAAACGTGAGTTGAAAATGATGATTTCAGTTTTAGCACCGTTAAGAGCAAGCTTGTTAGATAAAGACCCAGATTTAAAGGCACCTGGAAATAGAATTTTTTTTTTTTTAAATATAAGAGTATATGTTTATTAACAATAAAACAATTTT
>JAUELU010092606.1:0-13278 GCA_032357145.1 Evasterias troschelii
CTTTCACATGCAGTTTTCCTGAAGCACAATTTTGCAAATAAAACCGATCACAAGGAAAACTGACTGGGTGAATTTTAACAATTGTTTGGTTGAATTCGATGACAAATTTCCACAGATGTATCTTAAAATTGGGTGCAATCCCTGGCAGTACAGCAGTTACAGGCTGCATGGCTTCTGACTGGCACTGACCAAAGATATATTGACAAACTAGTGAGACTGCCAACATATTGTTTTTCAACTTGCCCTCCTAGGCAGAAAAAGATAACAAAGATCCGTTTCAGCAAACTGACTTGTAATTTGTATCTGCTACATGTTTAGGAGAAAGTGGGTGCTCTCAAGGGTCCTGTATGAATGGAGGAATGTGTTTGGATAATGGGAATGGTTCTACATGTGTGTGTCCTACTGGCTTCAGCGGAGCTGATTGTGAAATAGGTAATACACATTTTTAAAGACAAAAAAGGCACAGCTTTATAAGGCGTTATGTGGTTGATTATCTCTTGAAATTATGTGGTCTTCCTTTTACTCTGTGAACTAACATGTTTTGCCACTGATTCAAAAATTTGGTGCAACATAATGGCGGACCGTGTCATCGTAAAAGGAAAATCACACAATTTTGCAGTGTATTTGTCTGAATCATTTACATTCTACTTTTAAAACATCTTTCCAGCTGTAGTAATTTCATAACAAATTCTTTTTATAGCCCAAAGAGCCCAATGGCTTATAGGAATGTTATGTAATTAAAGGTGTGGGTACCTGTGGACACAGAGGCGCTTATTGTGTGATTGATAGCTTGATGTTGGTACTTGACTGCATGAGTGCACATACTCCCCAAGGAAATGTGAAGAAAAGAAATCAGCAGTTGGATTAAATTGGCATGTGCACTTTTATTCTAGTAACAAAAGGTTGTGACAAAATAATCCAGTGGCTTCTAACCAAAAAATTAGGCATTAGTGTTACATTTCTGTTGGTGGAATTACCCACCAAAGACGCATGTTCCTATTCCCATATAGAATTTAACCAATCAATGATGTATATTGAATGGCAAAACCAATCACACTTTCACATGCAGTTTTCCTGGAGCACAATTTTGCAAATAGCTTACACCCTTTCTACGGTAACTTTTCATTACATCCTTCTTCCACGCACATGACAAAATTCTGGCCAAATAACAGGTAATATTGTTTGTATGACATGCAAATATTACCTGTCAGATACCAGTACTATATAAAAGACAACATCGTAATATTATAGGCCTATTATTATTATTTTTTTTTTCAGAATAACATTTTTATGCATTATTGTATGCTTAAAGGATATGAATAAAATTGGCCCAATTTTAATTATATAGATTTTTGTGTGTTCCCCAAATCCTTGTTCAAGTGGAGTTAGTATAACCTGAGTGAAAAGCTTTTACCTGTAAACTCTGGCTAGACTGGAGTTAGGTGAGAAGGGGTTTGTTTTTAAACATTATGTAATTGCATACTTTTACTAATTTCAAATTAAAATTTCAGCGTTTTGAAGTTCATTTGAGCAGGATTAATACTGAAGTTGAAGAAAAACAACTTGAATGTGTAAAATCTTGTGTTTATTTTGTTTCACAGGTCTTGAGGTGTGTGACCCACTGTTTTGTTTGAATGGAGGATTTTGTGTGGGATTGTTTCCTAACTTTTACTGTTTGTGTCCTCCTGGATACAGTGGATATAGATGTGAAACAAGTAAGTTTGTTCCAACAGCAGATCTGTATATTGTTTCTTATTATTAGCCTTTTTTCCCCCTTTTTCCAAGTAATTGCCCACTAGGGAAACTAACTACGTAAATGTTAAATATTTACCAGCTGAACGGAACATGTTTTACTTGAGCATGACTTGAATCTACGGCCTCCGGTTTGATTAGCTCTACCAACTGATCAGTTATGGAGCCTTTTGTTGTCAGCATCCCTAATTTGTAAATATCTTTGTTCGGGGTGCCAGTCAGAAACCAAACCCGTAACTTCCATCTAGTCAGGAATCACACCAAAGTTTATGATGCTTTCAAATTGAAATAGCAAGTAACATATGGAGTTGAAAGGCCTCCTTTACATTGAGGAATATTGGTAAAATACGGAACTTTCTTGACAACGCTCCACTGAAATCATGGCTTATGCTTTAGTTCCATCTCTCTTCCATAACTGAACTAGCCTTGCCTAACAAACTACAACGCATCCAAAACTCTGCTGCTCGCCTGGTGTCTCTATCCAAAAAGCGAAACCACATCACTCCAGTTCTCAAAGATCTTCACTGGCTGCCGATCCGGCAGCACATTGATTGATTTCAAGATTTTTCTGCTCACCTTTAAGGCCCTGAGGGGAACTGCTCCAAAATACATAATTGAACTGCTAAACCTCACTGCTAGACCTCACTGCTTGTCTTCACAAAACTTCACAAATGCATTCATATTTTAGGCATTGAGAACACAATCGTCATAACTTCTTTGTAAACAACAAATACAAGTTATTGGTCAAAGGGACATTACAATCGGACCAGGCATTCTTCTAGGTTTGTTTTAAATCAAGATAAAAAGGCAAAAACTTAAACCAAGATTTATCTTGAATTTTTGTAGTAGTAGATATCATCTGTCCAATGAACGTGAGTGTCCCAGCTTCACCTGGTGATACAAGTTCCACTGTGGACTGGAATGAACCGGTTTTAACTGGATGGGACGGCCCAACAAATTTCACATCAACTGCCCAGCCTGGCGAAGATTCATTCCTCATAGGAACTCACCAAGTAGATTACACACAGCATTTTGCAGCAAAGTACAATGTGGTCTTGGAGTGTTCTTTCTTCGTATCGATCGAAGGTGAGTTAAAGTTTCTCTCCAAATCCTTTTAAATTGTAACATCCAGCGCGTAGTGGCAGGATCAAGATCTTGCAACAGGAGAAAATGACAACAAGTATAAACTTGTGTATCTTTCCTTGCTTTCCACCTCTAGGACCCCTGTTCAAATTCCCTCGGGGCCACTGTGGACTGGGTTTTCAGTCCCTACCTGATTGCTTGGATTTGCCTCCAACAGCTAAAGCTGAAACTTTCTCAATTGCTCTCTTCCCATGGGGTTCGAACTGGCTAGAATAAGTAGCTACATGTTCACTTTTCTGAGATTCCTTAGCTTCACAACCAGAACTATAATCAATGAATAAAAAAACTTGAAAACACCTCAGAAACCAATTGTTAAAAAAAGGAGGATTTTCCATGTATCTAAACAAAATTGCAAAGAAATCATCACCACAATATCAGGAGCAAAACATGATTTTGTAAAAAAAAAGTAACAACTTAAGTAAAATCTTCAAAGAAGATTAAAATTTAAATAGTGAAAATTATTAATCTGTATTATATATTTGTACAGCCTTATAGTTTTAAGAGTGTTTGATTGATAATTGTTTGACAGAAGATATTTGAGGTTATTCTTTCTTAGGTGTGTAATTTAAACATGTTTTACTTGAAATGTGAACTTGCGTTGTATCATGCCACAAAACAAGATGACCACCATGTGAATTAAATCTCTTTTTGGAAGAAGTAATTGTTTTCGTTTTCAGAAGAACAGGGAGTTTCATTGTTTTGAACAAGCTGCATGCTTGTCTCAGGACTGCATCTTTTAGTGTACAGATCAGAACACAGTTCAAAATGTTGAGACTTACTCTTATCAAACAATAAACCACAAGGGAAACTGACTGGGTAAATTTTAAATGATTTTTGGGTTGAACAAAGAAAAATTTGCTAAGGCAGGATTTGAACCAACGACCTCCAGATTAACATGCCGGTGCTCTACCATCTGAGCTACCTTGCCCTATGTTGGCGTTCTCCCTAATTTTTCAATGTATTTATTTGGGGGTGCCATCAGTCAGAAGCCATTCAACCCTAAACCCTAAACTGCCATGTTGCCAGAGATTACACCCAAGTTTACAATACAACCTGGGAAGCGGCAGCCAGGGGAGTTGTTGGTTCAAATCCCGCTCTAGTCAAATTTTCTTTGTTCAACCCCAAAATCAGTTTTCACTCTTCTCAGAATAAACACACTTCCTACACTCATAATTGTTATTATTATATATTTCGTGTATTCACTCAAAAGTGAACGTAATCACTGTAGTTTTGCAATCCTGAGGAAACATGCAAACAAGGGTGTTTGCTATGTGAACCACAAACACCAGGTTTAACCTGTACTCTTGCACAGTAATTGTTCTGGATTTTTTTAAAAGTAGGTACACTACTTATAATCCTAGTACACAGGACCTAGGGCTTAATGTCCCAGCCGAAGGACATCGCTATTATTATGGTAAACTATCTTGCTGAAGGACACAAGTGCCACGACCGATCTCAAACCCACATTCTCCTGATCAGATCTTTCTGCTCATTTACAGGTCAATGTGTCTTAAATATTACACATGATTCAACTCTTAACCGTACTATTCAGTGGCTACCCACCGTGGCAGGAAAATCTGCAGAGTCCTTTGAAAGATGTTCACTTAATACAACCAATGGTGAGTCAGGGATAATAATACACAACATTTATTAAGCGCTTAATACGGGTGTTTCTAAGCGCACCATAGTCTGTCTACAAAATAAATACCAATCAAAACTTACAATGAACACACCCAATAAAGAAATCTGAACATCTTAGGGATGATCAATTAATCAATCAATCAATTAATTGATTGATCGATGCAACGGCTTTTAAAGGTAGGTTTTTGTCAACCTATGCTGATTTATTGGCAAAATCAGAAAAAATGATACAATAACATTCAAATGTGAAAGTTTCAGCTGATGATACAGCATCTGCTTGTTAAGAAACATAAAAAACTGTCACAGTGTTTTCACAAAAGCATCAAATCCGTCCGCTTTTAAGCTGGTACCAACTGTCATTGGCCGCAGCATTTGCGAACTGATGTACACCCGGCCCTCAAAAATCTGAGGAACTTCATGCATGAATTGTTTCTCAGATTCACTTGTTTTTTGTTGATTTCTTATCAACTGCAGCATTTCAGACAAAATAATACCACAGGATGCTTCCCATTTCTGTCTTTATAACAAATAGCTTTTGTGTAAAAATTGCAAAATATATTTGTTTTGACTCAAACTTTAATTGTAAAACCTTTCAAATTTTGTATTTAACAATTTCTGAAGTTTTCCGCATCATTCTTTAAGATTGTTAACAACTTTACATCCTAGACAAATTGATTTAATCCAAATGGTTCATTTTTGAATAATTCCTACATTCAGCTGGTAAGCCAATAGCCTCACGGGACTGTCTGGTGGTTGACCCACCTACTTACTTTGAGTGGGAGCCAGACTACATGCTTCTGGACTGTGGTGATGCCGTCAAACCCACTGTTGAAAGTGTGGCTAATCGGGTAAATACCATTTCTTTATCTCAGTCTTCATAAGTGGAAGTGTAAATAACGTAGTGCTGGGCAATCAAAGTGAAGTTCACTACCTGACTAGTTGCGCTTCAATCAGTTGCGATGTTGACACTAGTCATGATTTATTTTATGTCCCAAGACACATTGCGGTATATTTGTTTGTAAAAGCATGGTAAAAGTCAGGCTGAAATTGTAAAGTATGCATTGTGATGGACGCCATTGCAGTTTTGGTAAGCAACTCTTTTGAATGCACTTTTTAGTAAATAGTGCATTCATTATGGAGCATTAATGTTTTCGTCTTGTAGGATTGTGTTTTGTAAGTACATTATGTCACTGTTAACGACACTTTTAGTGCATGATGAGGCAAATAATCTTGACGACTATTTTAGTAGTCGTGGCGGCGCGGTTAACCAAGTCATTGAAAATAAATAGCTTTCAATGGTTACGTCTTTGAAACTTGTCACCCAGTATTACTTGTAATAATAGGATTGGGAATGGGAAGTTGCTGGGCCAAGTGGGTTTTTATTAAAAGTATAGTATTTTATTTAAATGTGTGATTAAATAATTGGTATTTGATGCAAAATAATTGATGAATGATTTGACATTATGTGGAAACTTCTTTTGGATAACTTGGCTTATAAACAACAGCAAATGTATTATTTCAAGGAACTATTTTGTCTAAAACTCTTTCAATCATCAAGTTATAAACCACAAGGGAAACTGACTGGGTAAATTTTAAACAATTTGGGGGTTGACAACTAGAGCTGGATTTGAACCAACGATCTCTGGTTTTGTTGTGCTGGTGCTCCACCAACTGAGATATCTAACAAGCCCTATGTTGACAGTCTTCCTATTTTGTCATTACCCTGGTTTTGGGTGCCAGTGAGAATTAAGCCATACAATTGTAGCCGGGGAATCTCACCCAAGTTTACAATACATCCTGGGAAACGGTAGCAATAAAGGTGACCACCTCAAAGGGATGCAACTTTTTTATTTCAATTTATCAAGTTATAAACCCCATGGGAAACGAACTGAGTGAACTTTTTATGATTGAACAACACCAAATTATTTAAACACTTTCACACACGAGAAAATCCTCTACCAGTACTCATCAGTTATTTCACTTTAATTGTCAAATCCAGATGAGAAGTAGATTGATGTACACAAAGCAACCTTGTCAAACAGACTGTTTAAGTTTTCCTAAATATTTTACCGCCCCAAAAGAAATTTGTTGAAAGATTCACAGCAGGTTGCTATTGTTTTTGTGTTGAAAACTGTAATGGATGGAGTGTATCAGAAATCGATAATGCTCCATGATCCCTGCCATCATGATTAGCATGGTTGTCTCCGGTAAAATCTCAACTGATTCATATTTTCGGGCAGGGAGTTCCATCTTTGCTGCAAGAAGCCTGATGGTTGGTATTATGATCTTCAGATCTTGAAAAATTGTAAAATAAATTGAATCTAATTTTAAGTTGGGCAAAGAAAAATTGATAAGAGTGGAATTTAAACCTGTGACCTCCAACGTGCCGGCATTCTATCAACTATGTGCCCTAGCTCTAGCCTAATGTGATAGTCTCCCTATTTTGTCAATATTTGTTTGGAGGTGCCAGTCAGAAGCCAGAAAACCTGTAACTGCCATATATAAGCATGCAGGAATCACAACCAAGTTTAGGATACAACCTGGGAAACAGCAGCAGAGGGACCACCTTTAAGGGAATAGAGTTTCATATACCAGTTAATAAACCCCCTAATATAAAGTTTCCCTTGTGGTCACTTGAATTTTCTTTGTGGAATATGCACAGATTGTGGTGACTGAAGGTAATGCTGAGGAAGTTGCTATGTTCATCGCCAATCAGACAACCAGTGAAGAAGGTGTACTAGAGATTGAAGATGTGGCTACAATCCTGAAGAAAATTGCAGGTGCTGGATCCGGTAACCCTGCGGTAGGGTTTTAAATGAATTATTCTTTTAAATTGATTATTAATCAGGCATTATTAGGTGTTCGGGCGTTTGGCCCGAACAACTCTTTGTTATTGTTTGTTTTTTTTGTTTTTTTCTTCTTCTTTTTCCTCTGTTCGGCGTTTGTCGGCAAGCAAAAGCATAGTAAAAAACCTCAAATGCACTTTAAACTTTGTATGTAGTTTGTATGGAGTATAACTAGCAGATGATCCAAAAGTTGTGATGTCATGATGACGTCATCAGGTGTCAAATTACAAGCCATTTAAGCTCAAAAAGTGCCCTCATGCTAATGCCTGTATGTCTCTGAATAGTGAAACTACAGTATTCATATTTGAGCATATGATAGATCAAGACACAGGCAACATTTGAAAAGTTCACGCCAAATTCACATGACCTTTACTTCTGGTCGTAACGTAAGGTAAAAATTTGCCTTTGTGCAATTCTTAAAACAAAATAATTCCCTGGCAAAAATCTTAACTTCAGTATATCTGCTCAACTTCAAAGTTGCACCATGTTAGAACCTTGATCAAACTTTCATCAAGTAGTTGTGACGTCATGATGACGTCATCAGGTGTCAAAATACATTAAATCAAAGTTTAATCATTCAAAAATTCATAACTCGTTTTAAATACACAGTGGATTTGTACAATCGACACATCATTTGAGAGGTTTCTTAAACCCCAACAAACGTTACACAGAATGTGACCTCATTTTATCTTGACTTACGTGTCAAAACGGAAGTTGAAAATTTCAAAAAATTACCGCAAGAACTATCTGGCCTGCATGTAAACGACACAAAAAGTACTGCATTGAAAACCCGTAACGTTGTGCTCCATTGACCAAAAGGTTCAGATTCCATCAAACCTGCACACGTACCACGGCGCTATATCAAATTAGTGGTCAATGCAATGATTAAATGATTGGCTCTGCGATATTTAACGCCGACTTGGCGAGAGATCGACATTAGTTTGATTCTGATCAACAGCGGTAATTACCAGAATCCAACTTTTAGATCTCTATGAATACTTCAATAAAGCACTATGTGAACAACAAAATAAACTTAAACAATGGGTTCCTATATGCCGTGAAAAACTTGACAGCATTTAATTAATACAGCTCTAGTAATGTTAGCACTTGTTTCACGTGTAAACTATGGTACAAATGCAAGAGACTTACATTTTACTTTCTTTGACAATTCAAAAGCTATCAAGAATCTATTCATCGATTCAAAGGAATAGTTCACACAATAAACGCATTAAGCACATGACTGACCCCACTACCCGAACACCTAGAGTTTGTTTTACAAATTCTAAATCTCTAGTTTTTGTTGTGCTTGTTTTATCTGATTTTCGAATTTGAAATAATCTGAAAAGGCTCCATAAAAACGTGTACCATAAGTGGATAATCTCTAATTATACTCAATAAAAAGGAACAAAAATATCACTTTACGGGGTTGTTGCGATGCCTGCTGCTAAAATTTGAGTTTCAAACGGCCTGCTCTCTGGCTACCAGTACCAGCTATCTCGGTGGGCTAGTGGTAAGACAACTGCACAGGTAATTGGTACCCAAATGAGGGCAGAAATGATTCTTGTGATAAATTTAGCATAAACGGCCAATAACGGAGGATGAAAAGTCAATATTGTTTTGTTTTACCCATGCCGGGATGTTTGTAAAGCACTCACTCAGTACTTTCTAGAGTTCTATGGGTAGAACAAAATAATATTCTTCATTCCTTATGCAAATTTTACATACTATTAAATTGCTGCAGTATCTCCTGCTGAAATATAGTATTTGACCTGTCTCTAGCTACGGGGCAATTTTGGTGGTCTAATATTAAGCAATCTGCTCTAGAATGGCAAAGGTAGTGGGTTCAAACACCACCAGATTAATATTCCTGTGGATTTATTTTCACAGAAATCTGGAAAGTACTGAGTATACAGTGCTTTGCACACATCTGTGTAAGTGTAAAACTAAATGATATTCTTCATCCCGATGCAAATTTAGCATCTGTAAAGATTCTTTTTCTTCTTAACATTGTTTTGTAAACCACAGGTCCTTTTGGTTGGTAAGCAGTTTGCAACAGGTGATTCTAATTTCTCAATTATTAACCGATAGGTCACAAATGCTGTAGTTAAGACAGTGAACAACATCATTGAGAATGACAACAATGATCTCGCTAATGACAACGGTGTCAGCTCATCAGCAATCGTCCAGTCAGTCGAGGCTCAGATCAGTTCTACTCTCCAGCAGGAGGGCATGATCAGCATACAGCAACCGACCCTCCACATTGAAGGGGTCAGTCTGGACCCAATGCAGACCAACGGCGGATTCAGCTTTGTGTCGGTTCAACAACCCGGAGGATCGCAGGAGAGCGGCTCACTTGAAGGAACCGAAGTCAGGACATTTAACAGCACCAGTGAGATACCTCAGGATGTTGAGGTCCGTGCATCCGTTCAGCTGCCCCAAAATATTCTGGACGTCGTACAATCTTTGACTGGTAAAACTGTGAATAACTTAAAGTACCGGTAGATTTCTTGAATAATTTCTTGGAAATGACTTTTCAATAACTGCTGTATTTTTCCTTGTATTGTAGGTTTTCTCTGTTTTGCACATTGATACTCTCTGTGTATCAAAACTTTGATAATTAATTCCTCCAAATTTATTAAAATATTATTATCACTATTATACATGTATGTGTTTTCGTTGAGGGATTCTCCATTCAAATGAAGAGAATGTACAAATGCAGTTAACGGAGAACGTCGCGGCTTAATACTTGTTTTTGTACAACAGGTGACAACTCGAGCCAACTGCAAGCCAGTTTTATCATTTACGCCGGTGATGACTTGTTTCAGTCTTCCGAGATCCGAGGTAGTAACTCCAGCATTAAAGTTGCAGGACCTGTTGTCTCTCTGACAGTAGAAGGAATTGACTTGGTGAATCTGACTGAGCCGTTGGTGATTGAACTGCAGGTACATGTATGATTAGGTGTTCGGAACAACTCACTTCAAACTCCTCTTGTTTTTCTTCTTCTTCTTATCTTTCTCCTCCCTCCCTCACCCACGCCACCTCCTCCTTCTCCCTTCATGTTTCTGTCAACAAAGGACACGCATCACAGACTAAAAAATTATGTATCGTCACTAGTGGATGAAACTGCTTTAACGATGTCATGATGATGTCATCAGTTGTCGAATTACATTAAATCAAAGTTTATTTATAATGGAAGATACATTAAAAGTATTCACAAACGGACACAAACCCCCTAGAAATCTGAAACAAAAAATTCATGATGAATCACTTCTCAGACTCAAATGTTTTGGGGTGACAAACCAAATAATACCTTGAAGGGTCTCTCCTCAAAGTAGTTTCCAACATTGAGCTCATTTCTCACCAAGTACATTTTTATGGTTATTTATTTTCAGAGAACTTATGACTTTACCTTTAACAGAAGACTTTTGAATCAATTTTGAAAATAATGAGCTAATTTTTTGTCTATTAATATTTTATACTTCCAGGTGCCAAACAATGCAACTCTTTATGACAACACGAGTTTCAGTTGTGTCTTCTGGGATTTTACCAAGGCAGATGGAGTTGGTGATTGGTCAACAACTGGGTGTCTTCTTGCTAGACAGACGGACAATACAGTAACCTGTAACTGCAGCCATGCCACCAACTTTGCAATTCTTGTGGTACGGAAAAGTTCAAGAAATTTTTAGAAGTACTCTCTTGTATGAGTTATATATGGAAGTTTGAAGTTGTTTCACAAGGTATAAATACAATGGGAGATACTTTGCTTTCGACATAATTCCCTAGAGGGAACCTCAAACAAATATACAATTTTAAGCATTTTGTTGATTTGTTTGTTTTCAGGTTTTTTTTGCAAGCACTCCCACTGCATATTCTTTACAGGCAAGAGAAAAAAAAATAAATAAAATGTAATCAACAATTAATTTAGTTTTTCTGTATTTCTGGAATAATAAAACAAGCCAAAAAACTTTGTGACAAATTAAAACAAAGTGTAAAAAAAGTAGTTTATTTTGTAAGTTTTATTAAATTCTTTTCATTTTCAGGATGTGCAGGGACAAGAAATCTCAGACGATCCATTCGTGAAAGCACTCGACATCATCAGCCAGATTGGTATTGTCTTGTCTATCATTGCTCTCAGTGCAACCTTGATCATATACCTCTCAATAAAGTAAGAATATTTTGTTGTTTTTACTTTGATTTATTTTCCCTCCTTAATGACAAACTACAGGATGGGTAATTTGAAAAAACAAACAAAGTTTCAATCTGAGCGCTCGCTGTTTATAATGTTAGTACCAAGTCCTTAAAGGCACTGGACACGTTTAGTAATTGTCGAAGACCAGTATTCTCCCTTGGTGTATCCCAACATATGAATAAAATAACAAATCTGTGAAAATTTGGGCACAGTTGGTCATCGAATTTGCAAGAGAATAATGAAAGAAAAAACTCCCTTGTTGTATTACTTTGTGTGCTTTCAGATGCATAATAAAAGGTTCTTGCAAGATTGTCTTTTATTATTTTAGTGAGAAATTACCTTTTTCTCAAAAACTATGTTACTTCAGAGGGAGCCGTTTCTCACAATGTTTTATACTATCAACAGCTCTCCATTGCTCGTTACCAAGTAAGTTTTTATGCAGAAAGCACACAGAAAATGCAAGTGGTAAACAATGAATACAAGGAGACAAGGGGAGGTTTGGAGGGAATGTGGGTTGACCACAAGAAGCTAGAGACACAAAAAGGACATTATGGAAGGTTGGAAGGGGGAGAACAAGTAATTAATAAGTAAATAAGACGGACTATAAGGGGATATTATTGATTTCAGACATATCCTCTTTAGTCTTTACTCGAGCAAGGGTAGTTCTATAGATTCATGAACCATGAGGATTTGAAGGTTTATGTCACTAATTGCCTTGGCTCGAGAAGGAAAGTTAACTTCTTTCAGTGAAAAGGCAACTTGTTTCCCAACTACTAGTAATTTATAACATTTATGATCTCAAAGAGTTTACATTTTCTTTATAGAAACGTATGATCCATGGAATTTGCTGCTAGTAAATTTCTGGTTTTAAATGCAAAATAAAGTTGTGCATAATGTGTCTCTGAAAACATAGGACAGCACAAACGAGCACTTGGGCTATGACATCACATTCCTTTTTTTTTTACTCCAGGCCCTATTCCTTTTTTTTTGCAGTGGAGTTATTTGATAAATATTAGAATGTCCCAGTTTTAAATAATTTTTTTTTTTTTCAAGCTAGATTAATCTTATTGATTACTAACTTTTCTAATAAAATTTGATTTTAAACCTAGAAAATTGCGGTCCGGCAAATCACGCCAGATTTTCATCCACTTCTGTGTGTCCTTGTTGCTGTTGTATATCGTGTTCATCGCTGGAATAGACAGTGCAAGGGTAAGTACACCGCAATGAGAAATTTCAGAACAATTCACAACAAATTATGAAGAGTTTTTGTTATTGAAAATTTTTTCCATTAAAAAACAAACCCAACTGATTAAACTATCGGCTCTGAGCTTATTTGCTTCTCACTATTTGTCGTATACTGTTTATTTTTTGTTTGGGTTTTGAGAGTTAGGTTCATAGATTGGTTAAGACTCAAACATTTAAAGAAATTAATTATCTTATACAAACTAACACTTGAAGAAACAGTTTTGAGTAGGGATTCTCTTGAAGTGAGATGGTTTGGAAAAGTTTCCACCCCAAAACATTTTAATCAGAGAAGTGATTCATGCATGAATCATACCTCAGTTTTCTGACGGTTGGTGTCCATTTGTGAATGCTGCAGTCAGAGATGCGATTGGTACCTCATTAAAAGTGGGTGGTTTCAACGTTCTTGTGTAAGTTACGAGACAGCTGTTTTGCTGTTTTCTCACCAAGTAGACACTGTATTCA
>JAUELU010092643.1:0-13265 GCA_032357145.1 Evasterias troschelii
AGCGCCGGCACGTTAATCCGGAGGTCGTTGGTTCAAATCCCGCTCTAGTCAATTTTTCCTTGTTCAACATAAAATCGATTATTAATTGTGTAAAATGTTGTTAAGCTCACCATATAACAGAATTAGTAGGTGTGTGAAACGAACTCTAAAAACAGGAAGATAACGTGACTATTACGTGTAGAAAACACGTGATTTGGCAATGTGCTAAAAATGCTATTATGATGGCTGTTGTGCAGGGAATTTAACGTGAAGAAATCACGTAACTTTTAGGTTGAAATGCATTTACGCCTGTTACGTGTTTATCTTGTGTGTATAATACATAATTCACCCCGCTAGAGAACCCAAAACTTCCGTGATTTTCACTTAATTTTTAGGAGTTTTTGTTTAATTGGGTATCAGCTACAATAATGCTGACTTCATGTGTTGTTGGTGGATGCACTAGAAATAGTTCTAAGATTCCAGAGATTCATTTTGTGCAATTTCCGCGGCATCCTTCGATATCAAAGGAATGGGTGAAGTTTGTGAATAATACACGAAAGGATTTGAGCCATACCGGTTCGAGCCACTTGGCGGTGCCTGCTGTATAACCAGTCCGGTGATGGTGATCGTCAGGTCGAAGACGACAAGCCAAACCCGGATAATCGACGGCTCAACACAGACTGGTTAGCCCACAAAATGATTCATGAATAAAATACTGATTGATGCTTTAATTGATCAGTTCATTTCTGCTGTCAAAAAATAGCTGTAGGCCATACTTGGCAAAAACATGATGGAGACCCAAGGTTTATTTGATGACTTATTGGCAATATTACCCAGTATTTATGAAGACATGATGGGAATCACTTTTCAAAATTCAAATAAAATCATGATCTTTTACCATCATGCTTTAAATTAAGCATTTTTAAAACTTTATTTTGTGTCTTTCCCTTCAAATTAAACTAAAGGTTGTACCCCCTGCATCGTTGATCTGTCCATGGAAAAATGTAATCCTTCAAGATGTACCGGGTACCTCCTTGATCAGTTCATGGGGGGACATATTTCAAGATCAATTTTCAAGAAGTTACTAAAGCGACATTACCAAATTCAGATAAGTTCAGTGTGAAATTTGTCCTATCATTTTTGTTTAAATGCTTGGGATGGTTGATCACACGGAGTGTTTACCTCATTTGAAATTGTCAAATAATAAGCCAGTTGTTTTTCAGCACTGGTTTTTCATTTGTTTATTTATTTTTGATTTTTAATAGAATCTACTAAGAAGCTCTACACTAAAAATACAATGAAAAGACGAGCCAGAACGAGAAAGGGAGACCTAAGTTTCTCAGTCGTTCACCCTAGATCAAAACAAGACAGCGGAGGTTACAGTCCAGAAGCTACTTCTTAAATAGCACTCCAATAAGTATTATGTATTTTGTACAGTTTTGAACCTGCTAAACCCCCAGGCATGCAAGTTTGTAGCGCACGAGATCAGATGATTTCCTCATTTTCAGTTTCTCAGCCGTCCATTGAAAACTGAACAACCGTGTAAAAATTCTTACTATTCATGGTACCTTCCTCGCTTTTTGAAAAACTGTTCAGGTGCAGATAAGGGGGGTGGGGGAGTTTTGGGATTCAACAACCTCCTTTTGTTGTTGCATAGTGTTGACTCCTCTTTGGTTCTTTTCAAATTCACCCCAACTCACAAAGAGATGGTCATTACATGGTGCTACCTCAAACCAAACTAGATTGTATTTCTGCCAAATCCTACATAATGATACTTTTTATTTTATTTTATTTTTCATAAAAACTGTTAATGCAAAGAAAATTATGCATAAGACAGTGGGTGACAAGACATCAAAACAACTACATCCGCACACGGCCGGATTACCCATCCTGTTGGCAGACCGCAACCAACACCAGGCAATGAGGAGCCACCAGGGAATGAGGAGCCACCAGGGGTCGATTTCACAAAAAATAACTAGTCCTAGGCAATGAGATAGGACTAGTCTTAAGTTACTCGTCCTATCTTAAGACTAGTCCTATCTCTTAGCATTGCCTAGGACTAGTCATAAGTTAGGAAGAGTTTGGTGAAATCGACCCCAGGCGGATCCCAAACCGTTGTTAGTCCAGGGAAAACGACCACAGGGGTGCAAGTGAAAGGAAAGAGTAGGAAGAGAGTCGAGCACCATGTGCCCCCAAAACGTACTAAGAGAAAAACAGCTAAAAAACTAGACATGTAAAGAATTAAGGTCACATTTGAAAACCATTCAAAAACGAAATCTGGAAAAACTCTTGTGTATTAATAAGCTAACCGTTCAAGCATGGTTCCTAACCTATCGGATCGGATTTTCGATGGGCCATACAGCTCATTCAAGTCAACCCCAACACCGGATCCCCGAAAGCAAGAGGGCGCTATACAAGTTCTGTGGGTGTGAAGACGCAGTGTTTTTGATCATCCGTTTTTTCAATCTTTCAATCATCTTTTAAAATGTTTTTAAATATTGTTTTTGCCATGAAGTCCTCAAAATTCTAGGAAAAGCCCAGCAATTATTGCCGTTTTGACCACGAAGTTCGAGGCCTGTTGTGGTCTACAAAACGTGTTCTGTACGGTCTCAGCATGTACCACAAATTTGGCGTTTTGCAAAATCGCCCCCCTCGAAAAAATCACGCCTGTGATTTTCACATCATAAGGACTGATCTTAGGCCTCCCTTTCTCGTTCTTGCTTGTCTTCGTCCTGCAATCTACTTGTATTTGTAGTGTAGATTCTATTTTAATAAAAAAGCGAAAATCTAAAATAAACAAATAAAAAACCAGTGCTGAAAAACAACTTGCCTTTTATTTGACAAATTCAAATAAAGTAAACACTCCGTGTGATTAACCATCCCGAGCCTAAAAACAAAAATGATGGGACAAATTTCACACTGAACTTATCTGAATTTGGTAATGTAGTTTTAGTAACTTTGTCACTGGGTTGCACTTCTTGAAAATTGATCTTGAAATATAATCCCCACATGAACTGATCAAGGACAGGTACCCGGTACATCTTGAAGGAATACATTTTTCCATGGACAGGTCAAACATGCAGAGGGTACAACCTTTGGCTGAAATTTAATTTGAAGGGGAAAGACACAAAATAAAATTGTTAAAATGCTTTAACTAAAGCATGATGGTAAAAGATCATGATTTTATTTGAATTTTGAGCAGTGATTCCCATCATGTCTTCATAAATACTGGCTAATTTCGCCAATAAACCATAAAATGCAAGACATAAATTAACCCCCACCCCCCACATTTCTACGGACTGTGCATGTGTTGTTCCTGCTCTATGTTCACAATTACTACACGTTATACACTAGTACTATATTATGTACATGGGAGGTAGAAAACAAACCTTGGGTCTCCATCATGTTTGTTCATGTTTTTGCCAAGAATGGCCTACAACTATTTTTTGACAGCAGAAATGAACTGATCAAACGAGGCATCGATCAGTATTTTATTCATGAATCATTTTATGGGCTAGTCCGCGTTTGGCTCGTCGTCTTCAGCCTGGCGATCACTGTCACTGGGCTGGTTACAGCAGGCACCGCCTAGTGGCTCGACCATGGCTGAAATCTTTTCGTATATTATTCACGAACTTCACCCATTCCTTTGATATCAAAGGATCCCGCGGAAATTGAACAAAATGAATCTCTGGATTCTTAGAACTATTTCTAGTGCATCCACCAACAACACATGAAGTCGGCATTATTGTAGCTGATACACTAAACGAAAAAGCTTTGTAAAAACTTCATGCCTCTGCATGAAATTGAAAAATGCATACATAATACACCAAAAAATAACATGTCATCTTTTTTACTTTCAGTTGCTCATGGGTAGTATGTTATCACTTTCGCTGGTTAACGAGTTTGCTGGTACTATATCGTGGATTTCATTTTGGTTTTCAATCTTTGCCGGGCACAAGTACAGAGCGGGAAATCTCCAAATCGAAGGATCAAGTGTCTAATTTTGTCGGTCAAATTGCATCAACATTTTTTAGAGAAAAACATGACCACAACAATAAATTGTTACCTGAACACAACATAAACAAGTTTCGATAGTAATTTTAATGTGTGACTTTTCGTTGTAGTCCATCTTAAGCTGACATTGTACCCTGTTTGCACTTTGCACTGTGCACTTTGCACCTTGCACCTTGCACCTTTCACTGTGCACTGTGCACTAAACACATCATTGGGGGAACAAGACTTCAAGGAAAAACCAGAGAAGTTACTTTGGAAACCTGTGCCCAAAGACATTCAGAGTCCCCGTCCAGACATCAGTTCAGACTTCTTCATCACCCCAGACCAACCAGGGGACAGAAGCGAAAGAGTCACACCAAGTGAATAAATTCACACAACAAAAAACAAACCGGTTCTTTTCAGAACCACCACATATTCAAAGAGAGAAAATTACATGCTGTCTTATTTATTTTACTATTTGCTCCAACACTATAATAATATAACGGTATTTCAGAAAAAATTCTTTTAAAACAAAATAGATAATGTGGCCGGCACAGACCGTTTTCCAGTCTATGATTATTAACTCGGACCCTTTCCCTTGCTAGCTCAAGTTAAATTCACTAAGCGGACTTAAGGCTGAGTGGCGAGATTTGTTTGGGAGGAAGTATATCGCCCGATTATAAACGATGTAACCCTCTCTGTCTGAGCACACACAATTCCCTAAAGTAATCACACAGATAGGACACAGTTTAACAGTGACCTTGACCTCAAAAGTAATTTATTCACACTTTCACCTTCAACCCCGGCAACAACACACGACCCACTCCGCTACACAGCCCTCCCGGAATACTGTAGTTTTCTGCCTCGCACACAGCGACGGCATCCATCGGGTTGTTGCACTTGACCCAGTTCAACTACAACGCA
This sequence comes from Evasterias troschelii, assembly GCA_032357145.1. Taxonomy (NCBI): domain Eukaryota; kingdom Metazoa; phylum Echinodermata; class Asteroidea; order Forcipulatida; family Asteriidae; genus Evasterias; species Evasterias troschelii. The sequence goes on from JAUELU010092643.1 coordinate 4,897, forward strand.
ATACAGCTAGCTCCGGCTGATCGTCTTGTGTATTATCACGACGATCGCCTGCGCACGCACAACCTTAAAATAAAATAACGCTGCCTAAAAATACACAAATTGATAAAGAACTCTCATATACTCACTGAATATGCTGCACCAAGTTTCTGCAAAAGAAGTACCTGCCCGCGACCCAACAGCAGCTGTTTAAGCCATGTGTACGCCCAAAAGCGCACAAAATCTCACGTAAACTTAACTAACTTCTTTTAAGACACGGGCAACTTGCCAACTGAACTACAACTACCGCACAAATCAGAGTTCACCTAAATTCTCGTGACGCGAACTTGCACCCTGCACCAACCCTATTGGTGCAAGCCGAACACATGACCGTCCCATGACCAAACAAACCCATGCAATTCCATCACAAAGGCCCGAGCTTGGCCGAGTATGACACCATACTCTTAGCCATACCTAAAAACAAAATGGAATTCATGAAAATTTCAAAAAATACAATATAATACATAAGAGAACACCTTTAAGCTATATGTATGCACAAAAATTCTCCCAGAAACTTCACCTAAATCTACTCATCAAATATGCACAAGTTTGACTCAATGAGAATTCTCACCAAAATTTGCTCATTACGTATGCGCAAAGTTTCTAACATGACCAGGACTTTACGCTTTATAAAAAAAAAATGGGCTTAGTTGATTTTACACAGAATACAACAAAATGTGATCTTTGGCTTAATTACACTTGCATAGATTTGTACTTTATACAAAATCAAACTTCTCGTCTTAAAAACAATATTACACAATTACACCCTGATTCAAAAATTTTCCTGGGATTTTTTTACAAAATGATCAAATGGACTTTGATTTATACATGGCAAAGGTCATGGCACTACGTTACATAAATAACACTTATGGATATAAAACAAAATAGAGATAGAAAAACATGTACCAAACCTGTAAATGCTGGCAAAAGGGATAAGATACCTCATGAACTAGGCCAGAAACTAATGGCAAGGGAACCCGACTGGCTTGCAATCCTCGTCGACCTGTACTTGATGGAAGTGTTGGGTGCGCAACTCCTCTCTCTTGATTACCTGGCCATCTAGGATGTACTCGGCGGTGATATGTCGCTTCACTATTGCGAATCTCATCCTCTTCGGCAGTGGGGCAGCCAGGCCTCCCTCTGGAAACAACGGGGTAGATGGGGTCGGTCAAGGGTTGGTGCCATTGAGGAGGCAGACGATGAAGTGGAGGATGAGGCTGCAGCTGCAGCTTCCCTCATCTGCTCTAACATAGCCCATGGTTTCACACTTGTTCCCTGGGCAGGGCAGACGACCTTTGGGATCAGGGCGGTTAGTCTCAGTTGCTCTTCTGTCTGAGCAGTTGGGGCAGTTGCGGAAACTGCGGGGGGCCAGGCTGTGTCCTGTAGCTCTGCCATCGGGGTTTGTGACAGAGATAACACAGCTACCTCCCCCTGCTGCGGTGTCTCAACATTCTCTGAAGGGGGGGTCCCCAACTGACTCCACCACCACTCTGGCCACTGACGGTTCCTCCGTCTGCAGTGCATCGCTGGCTCTGCTGTTAGCCTCTGAGATGGCAGATGATGGTCCCAAGTTGACCAGCTTTGTGTGAGCAAAACTCACAAGACATGGTTCTCTCTCCATGCTGTGCCTCAATGTGTTGCCACAGGCCACGCTTGTTGGTGTAGGAGTTCATGCACTGTCTGCATCTGTAACGCTGAGGTTTGGCGACCACCTTGCCAGCTTCTTTCGACATCCTGATCTCAGTTTGATGAAATAACTAGAAAAGAGAGCAAAAGAGGGGTCATAGCTCTACTGCAACCTTTCACATTAACTCTCCCAAATAAACCACTATGTACAACAACTTCAGGCAGGGAGGGGAAACCTTCACCCTTCCCCTTTCAAACATTATTATTTTACAATGCACTGTGACTTTAGTGCAACTACAAAGGGGGGTTTTCATCCTTCCCTTTCAAAACACTAAATATTTACAACGATTGGCCCTAACGAAATCTAAGAGGCAACCAGTGTGTTTGCCTCGGGTTACGCCTGGCCAGCCTCTTCTCTTTTTCTACTGGCTGATTACCCTCCATGTCTTCACCCAGTCCTTCTGCATCGGAGGCAGGGACCAACTCGTTGTTGCTGGGGACAACTTCCTCTGGGGAGCTCTCCACCTCCTGTGAGGGTGTAACCTCTTCGATGAGGGGACTTTCTATCACCTTCTCACAAGGGGCAGTCACTTCTCCAACAAGGGGGCTTTCCGTCACCACCTCACTGGATGGACTGTCCCAAGGTTCAATCGCCTCTCCAACATACGGCTTCAGCCTGTCCATATGGACAACTTTGAGTTTGCCTCCCTTCCTCAACTGGATGCGCACCACCACATCAGACAATTTCTTAACCACGAGCCAAAGTCCTTCCCACCGCAATTGCAGTTTGGGGGACAGATGCTTTTTCTTGGCTGGGTTGAACAACCACGCAAATTGTCCCTCTCTCAGACCATGCTCTGATGCATACTGGTCATATTTCTTCTTCTGTCTCTTGGCACTCTTGCCGAGACTCTCATCTGCCCTACCATGTGCCAGTTGCATGTTACCCCTCAACTTTTTGGCAAAGTCTGTTTTGGTGTCTTCCTGAGTTTCGGGGAAGATAAACCTCCCGGCCAAGCATCATCATGTATGGCGACTCTCCAGTCAATTCCTGAGGGGGTACATCGATACGCAAAGGTGGCATAGGGAAGGAACTCATCCCAGTCCTTCTGCCTCTTCTTTGGATCGATCATGACTGACACAATGTTGATTAGGGTCTTATTAAACCTTTCAACCATGCCATCCGATTTTGGATTTTAGGCAGTCGTTCGGGTTTTCGTGATTCCGAGGAGCCGGCACATCTCACTAATCACCTCAGATTCAAAATTCCGGCCTTGATCAGAATGAAATTCTTGGGGCACTCCAAACCTACAAACAAATTCGTTCACCAGTTTCAGGGCAACTGTAACCGAAGTGGAGTCAGGAAGCGGATATGCCTCCATCCACTTGGTGCAATAGTCACCCATAACCATAATTCACAGGTTACCACTGTCTGTCTTGGGCAGTGGCCCGAGTAAGTCTATTGCTACCCGTTCCATAGGAACGCCAGGACGATATTGTTGTAAAGGGGCAACCCTTCTCTTTGCAGAAGACTTCCTCCTGGCACAGAGGTCACAAACCCTCAAACATGACAAAACATCCGCAGACATTCCTGGCCAAAAATATCTGTATTTCACCTTGGCGAGTGTCTTATTAACACCTAAGTGTCCACTGAGTTGCCCACCATGCAACTCCCTGAGGATACTCTTCCTGAACTTCTGTTGCAAGACCAGGTGCCATCTTTTCAACTTCCCATCATCCGACTCCCATCGTTTGTAGAGAAGCCCCTCCTTGACTTCTAGTTGATCCCATTGGGACCAATAGGTCTTGGAGGCTACAGAGGAGTGGGACTGCGTCTTCCACTCTGGACGACTACAACATCCTCTTTGGACTCGAGGACCCAACCCATAGTCCCGTCTCCCAGCTGTGCCTCTTGCAAAGCGTCCTTCGAAATGATAGGTCCAGACCCCTTACAATCAACATCTCACCCTTGGGTTTTCTCCCAGGATTCTCAACAATTTGCTGCTCATCATCGGTCATCTCTTGTCGGCCGCACTGCTTGCATGAGACAACCCATCAGCGTTGCCATGCTTTCCAGAGGGTCTATGCTCCACTGTCAAGTCATACTGTGAGATGACTTCCAACCATCGAGCCAGCTGACCCTCCGGGTTTTTTAAATTGGGGACCTACCGCATGCAGCATGGTCAGTACTTACTTTGACCTTCTGACATTCAAATCTAGACCACAGCCAACAACTCACGTCGAGTCACGCAATAGTTGCGCTCAGGTCTACTGAGCTTGTGACTTCACCATCTTGGAACTGTGAGAGTACCGCCCCGATGCCCTCTCCACTGGCATCGGTGTCGAAGACAAAATCACCTTCCGGGTTGGGGTATGACAAGATTGGGGCAGACTGCATTCTGTCCTTCAACTCATCAAATGCCCCTTGGCAAGACTCCGTCCATGCAAACTCCCTTGATTTTTCAGTCAAGGCATGCAACGGACTGGCAATTTCCGCAAACCTACAAATGAACTTCCGGTACTAAGAGGCGAGGCCCAAAAAGCTTCTCACATCTCTTACACACTTCAGAGTTGGCCATTTGGCTACAGCTTTCACCTTCTCCGGGTCCGTCGCCACCCCCTCTGAGTACACAATGTGCCCCAGATAAGCCACTGACTTTTGAAGCAAGTGACACTTGCTGGGCTTCAATTTGAGTCCTGCATGTCGCAGTCTGTTCAACACAACTCCCAGACGATGTAGAGTTTCCGTCACTGTTCGACCAAAGACAATGACATCGTCTAAGTAAACCAACAAGATCTCCCACTGCAACCCAGCCATGACCTTTTCCATGAGCCGTTCAAACGTTGCCGGGGCATTGCATAACCCAAAGGGCATGCATTTCCACTTGTACAAGCCATTCCTCACAACAAATGTTGACTTTTGGCTGGCGTCCTCATCCAGAGCAACTTGCCAATACCCTGATGCCAAGTCAAGTGTCGTAAACCACTTAGCCCCATTCAGAGCGTCAAAAGTTTCATTGATACGTGGCACAGGATATGCATCTTTGATGGTGACTGCGTTCAACTTTCTGTAATCAACACAGAAACGCTGAGTCCCATCTTTTTTCCAAACCAAAACATTTGCAGCCCACGGACTGTCTGAGGGCTCAATAACACCTCTCTTCTCGAGATCTGCCACCTGTCGCTGGATTTCTTGCTGATTGCAGTAGGGGTTCCTCCTTGGCCGTTATTTGACTGGACTGGCACTTCCCTTCTTAATTTGGTGTTCAACAATATTGGTTTTGCCAATGTCATGTTCTCCCCTTGAGAACACATCCTGATAGTCATGCAAGCACTTCTGAACCTCACTGTGGTACTTAGCCTCAAGTTTGGCCGTACCCCTCTCATATAAGTCGTGCAAGTGTACAGGGATAGTATTCACTGCACTCGGTGGAGATGCCAATTCTCCATACCCAGAGTCAGCCTCAACTTCGGAGAGGGTTCCCACAGTGGTCCCCTCACGGACCACCTTCTCTCCCCTCCCAGGGTTGAACACCCTCAATGGAACAACTTCCGACTCGCCATCTACCAGTGACCTGGCCAGCACTAAGCCCTTCTGTGCCAACTCACCGCCACCCTCAATAGGTTAAACCATGGCCGGACCTGCCAAAGCAGCCTTCCTTCGAGCAATAATGCCCGGGACAACAGCCTTATGGCCTGATGGAATCACTGTAGTTCTTAAAACCTTGCCAGTGCACTTTATTCGCTCACCATTGAGCTTCCATTCCTTCGACTGGAAATCTAGTGTTCCACCAGTGGGCAGTAGAAAGTCCATCCCAAAGTGCGGGGGTATTTCATTTCTGTGAAAATTGCCTTCACCATGTGCGTTGTCCTAAAACTTGCACTTCAAGTGCCTTCCCCAGTGTGGGAATACGACTACCATCAACCTGTCTAACAACCACACCATCCGTCTCCAAGACAGGTCTTTGCTCTTTGGGAATTTTGTAATAGATTGAACTACTTATCAATGTATCGGTGGACCCCGTATCGATTAAAAATCGACCCTTGGTAGCCCTTACCGACCCTTCCACAAACATACCCATGCGGGCAGTAACACCAGGTCTAGGCAGAGTAACTTCTCTTTGCCCATCCCCATACTTAAATTTCTCCTCTATGTCGTCATTGTCATGTCATGTCAACTGGGGATCCTGCAGGAGGCTGATTGGCGTTTCCCGACATCTGAGTCTTCTTTTTTCGGGGTTTCTTGCACTCTCGTGCGAAACACCCCTCTAACCCACAATTATAGCACTTCCGGCCACCAGCTGGACCTGATGGGGACTTGTGCACTTGGTCTGTGGGCACGTCCTTTTTTTGAACTGACTCACAGGCTTTCTGACATGAAAAGTTTTTACAAAGCTCTGCCAAAGATTTCAAGCTCTGAGCCTGATCACTAAGATGGGCCTCTAATGAACCAAGCCTCATCTCCACACTAGAGTCCAAAGCCCTTGCTAATTTTGCGGGCCTTCGGTCTATCAATCGTTGCAGCTTAACACTCTCAAAATTAGCAGTCTCCAAGGCGGCTTGGATGGCTTCGTCCAAGTTCTTCAGACGGGCTCTATTTATGCCCTCCCGCACGGAATGACTATCCACTGCATCTACAAAGTGATTTCTAGCCAACCGGTCACGTGCATCTTCCTGAATTTCAGGGTATGCCCGTGCAGTCAACTCGTAGATCAGTTTGACAAGTGCACTATAAGTCCTGCTACGCCCAACATTCGAAGAGCGTTCCCCTGCAAGCCTGCAGTCAAATACTTTGCAGCTTGTTCGTCAGTCCAACCATTCACCTCCCAACACGATTCAAAATGGCGGTAATACTCCTTCCAGAGAACCATGCCATTATACCGATCAGGGACTATATTCGGTCGTCGATTTACTCGATTCACACCTCCCCTCTGATTTGTCTCATCACTGACCAACAAACTCCCTCAAGGTGGCTGGGGCTTCACCGGGGGGTCAACCACCCCTACAGCTGAACTGCTGTTACATGCCGTCTGCACTGGGCAGTTCATGCTACTTATCAGTTTTCTAGTGGTCTGCTTGGGTTAAACTGCCTCGTTATCGTCCAGGAACCCCCACCCCCATGCCTAAGAGGTGTACTTTCCTCAAAGCTAACCTCCTTCCTCACCCTGGGTGTCCCATTAAGTACAGAGTTTGGGTTCTCCATCGAGGGGGAGACACCCAGATGTCTCCTCTGTCAACCGAGGTCCACATCAGAATCTACCTGATGCCTCACATGCCCATCCTCACTTGGCATGTACCCTTGGGACGACCCTTTCATGGCAGCTTCCAATTTCTTTGCAAGGAGATCCTTCTCCCATTGCAGATATCGGGCTTCCATGCGGAGCATCTGCACCTCTATTTCACACCCGAGGTGCCCATCCTACTCTTTGCTTCTTCTGTCATACTGTTGTCTCATATACGTTGGGGTTTGCACCCCGTGTAGCCGAAGCCAACCAACGAACACCAAGCCTCTGATCTTGGATCAAGCGCCAACTGCAGAAGTACAGCACAATCACCAGACCCAGACAAGCCAGTATAAGACAAAATAGGACAATCAACCACTTTAGCATAAAGTTTGCTAGAACTTACAAAGTTGCTACACTCGGCCACGGACCACTAGGTGACTGAGTCACTTCTAGCACCGCAGTCTGTGCTGCATTTCTCTGGCACTGTTCGTCTGACTAGTCAAACTGTGAATTCGAATCAGTGTCAAATTCTGCTCCCTCGCAATTCGTCGTAACCGCCTCAACTCTAAGCGAGTCTTAGCAAACTGACAAACCGCAACGAGAGCAACAATTGCAATAATCACCAACAGCACAACAACAATCCACAATCACATTGCTAACTATTGAACCTGTGTACAACCTCCTTTCCCTTGGATAGAGGAGGATTAATTTCAACAGAGAGTTTAACTTAAGTAATTATAAACATCCCACTTCTGACACCATTTGTGGCGGGCACAGACCGTTTTCCAGTCTATGATTATTAACTCGGACCCTTTCCCTTGCTAGCTCAAGTTAAAGTCACTAAGCGGACTTAAGGCTGAGTGGCGAGATTCGTTTGGGAGGAAGTATACTGCCTGATTATAAAAGATTGTAACCCTCTCTGTCTGAGCACACACAATTCCCTAAAATAACCACACAGATAGGACACAGTTTAACAGTGACCTTGACCTCAAAAAAAATTAATTCACTTTCACCTTCAACTCCAGAAGTTGGGCAAAATGACCTTGCCTGTAAGCACTTAAGATATTAGACCCCAAATTATCTACAAGTCATGTAAACAACTACTGCACCAAACAATCAGTACCGTGAAAGGCAACACATACACTACACAGGCATGTGAGACCTCCTCGTTTCCGAGGAAATCCTCGTTTTTTGTTTTCCCGTTTCGCCTTTTTCTTGCATACTCCGCTTTTCCCGTCTCTGCTGTGTATGGCCGGTCCGCTTTTTTTTTTACTTCCGATCATCAAACAACAAGTAATTTTACTGCACAACACTCGCACATAGAAGGGTAACCTGTGATCGGGAATCATTTTCATTGCGAATTGATCTCAACACGTGAGTTGGGGGCTAGACCCGGTAAAATGCTCCGTTAGTCTTTGATTAAAGCCGTTGTTGTTTATTTGTCGTTAAGCGCGATGTCCCATTACACTTTATACCCATGTC
>JAUELU010092766.1:0-13240 GCA_032357145.1 Evasterias troschelii
AACCATGTAAGTTTAATGTAAATCTGTGAGCTTTTCTGTTTTGTGTTTTACCAGAAGTATAGAGACCCTTTAACCAGGTGGCCATTGCTTTGTGTACGAACCAATGCATCTATAGGTGCAATGGGAGGATTTTTTATTTCAAATTTGTTCTCAACCCCTCTGACCCAAGTCACCGACCCTTGTTGATTGACACACCTTCTAGACTGTGTGTTAAGGTACAGGGGAGGATATCATGGACTGGGATTTACCACGTGGGTGCTGATTTTTTTCTTGGCTTGTGACAGCAGCTTTGTCAACCAAACTCGCTACAAGTTTGTAAGGGAAGTTGGGTCAAGGTATGCTAAAGTTTGTTTGTTGATGTTAGTTTTTTCAATAAAAATTGAGGTTTAAACCATTTTAGTGGTTTGTGGTGTCATATCTTGGTCCTACTTTGTAAAATGCTCGGATTCAAGATGTAGTTAACCCACATGTAGGTAATCGGTTCGGTTTATAATGCAACTGCCTCTTCCTGTATCTTAAGATTTCAAAAACATGTATGGATTGTGTTTGAGCTTGAGTGGTAGGGTTTATCAATCTGACATGAGCAAATTGCTAATTAGCGGTTTCAAAGTAATTTTTGAGGGTCTCTCATTGTGTTGTATTTGAAAGCCACTTGAATGGGGGGTTTAAATGGTTGAGCTGTGTTGGGTTTGTTGGCAATTTTCATTTCTGTTTTGAAGATATTGAAATCACTTTGGAGTTTCTTACAGGTAGAGTTAGCGGCAGTTAGTACAAAATTAAGTCATTTTCTAAGGAAAGTCTCTCAATTGAAGAAACAAAGATTTACCTTGGATAGGTTCACTGATCAACGCTAAGTTATTAAGAATAATTATTCTTATTGGAACGTTTGAGATTTAGGCAATTGGCCTTTCATTTTGGATTGTGAGTAACGAACTTTAGTAAGTTTAGGTTTGACCATTTTAAGAGAAATATGGGTGGTGAATTTTTTTTAAATCAAATTTATAACAATCTATCTGTGAAAATGCAATTTTATATTATTATAATGACAAGAAATGCATATAATCTCTTTTTGGAATGTGTAGTGGTTCTTAAAAGAACTGTTTTTTTCTTTTCTTTGGAGCTTGCTTTGGTGTCTTGCTTTCTCTACGTCACCTTGGTTGGTAGTGGTTTTGGGCATGTAAACAAACCAAAGAGGTGTGTCGCAGTTGTTAGCTCCCCCAAATGCATATGGCATTTTTTGGTTCTTGCCTCTTTCTTCAGCTTCTCTAGTCTTGTATCTGCCTTTCTCTCTTGGTGTATGTACTCCTTGAGGGTGAGTTTGGTGAATAGCAGTAAAGCTTTGATGCCTAACTGTTCCCAGTTCTCTGTGAGTGGTGGGGGCTTCACTGTGTTTGTCATGTATGGTGGGGGGTGAGGAGAGTTTGACAAGATTGTCCTTTCGAAAGCCGCAGTCTGTTTTGTGATATGCTTATTTGCGAATGTTGGCTTTGTGTTTTTGGTGGAATGTTATAAACAACAGTTTAGGAGTGTTTTGATTTGGTTCTTCACCTCGTCCCACCAGTCTAACCAATTTACAAAATGGGTTTTCTGGGTTTACATTCCTCCCACAGGTCGTTAGTTGAACCCTTGAGTGAACTGTTTTCAAGAAAGCTGTTATCTCGTTTTTCAAACCAACAAACTAGTCCCGGGACAAGTTAATTTTGTCAATACGGGCCGCCCTAGTCCCGTCACCACTATGCCAAGTGTATCGCTTTTAGGTTGGGTTCTGAACATGCCACCCGTCCACCAGGCCATGTTGTTTAATGGTATGGAGGAGTTCAAAACTCCCCTGTGTACCCTGGTGGCTGGTGGCTGGTGGCTGGTGGCTGGTGGCTGGTGGCTGTGTTTTTTTAATCCAGTCCCGGGTCAGAGATACTATTGAAGTCGTCCCCAATGATCACATGTCTCATGCCTTTGGTATGTTTGGCCAATTCATTCTTAAAAAAGCATTGTCTTTCAGCTGGATGATTGGGTGCATAACAATTTACAAATCTGACCCGGGCCTTGTAATGTAGAATTGTAATGGTGACAGACACCAAACAAACCGCATTGTCCCGCAAATAGTCCATTGGTCTCCACGTATGTATTTTGGAAAACAAGATGGCTACGCCACTTCTAGATCTTGTCCCAAAAGACAAAAACCCTTTGCCGTCAAACTCTCTTCCCCATTCCCTTGAGTCACGGAAGCCCGTGGCATGGGTCTCCTGCAGCAGTAAAATATCTATTTTCCCTGCTGCAGGAGGCAAGAGTTTGACGGCGTTTCACACGGTCTCTTAGACCATTTACATTAATGGTACTACAATTAATTGTATACATTACAAAAATAAAAGTACAAAAAAGCACACTAAAATTATACTTGGTATCCATTAAGAAACATAAAAAACAGTTCGAGTTCTTATAAACCAGTTCAGTGTCTCTTATTTCTCCTTTTCTTCTTTTTCCTTTCCTCGGCTTTGGGTGAGGAAACCGGGGAGCGGGATCTTGGGCATTTGTAGGAGGCATTGGACACGGTTTAACCATCCGATTCGTAGCCATCGTTCCCCTTCCCTGCAGCCTTCCTTGGCTTGAACTCCCTGTCAAATCCCTTAACAATCCCTTTCCCGATGGGGTGCTTTCTGGCCGGGTGCTGGGGTCACACAGGCCGTCTTTGGTGCGGTTACCAGGGTTGTAGCGGCCATGTCTGCTGTTGCTCTTCTTTGGGCAGTTTTTGGGGGCCGGTGCTGGTGTTGCCGATTTCTGTAGGGACTGCCGTGGTCACTGTTTTCCTCCATCTCTGCTCTTTAGTTGGAGCGTTCGCTGCCTTGGCAGCCCAGTCACCTATTGTCTTTCTTGCCTCGGCGCCGGTTTCTTCTAGGTTGTCGTTGCTGTCTGCGGTGTCAACTCCTTGCATGGATTCTCCATCATCGCTTGGAGTCCTAGTGGATCTGTGACCAAGAGAGGTTTGAGGGTTCTGCTCGCTATTTCCACTTTCACTTTCATAGCTTTCTGAGGATTCTGTGAGTCTTGGATGCCGCACCCTGGAAGTGTAGGATGACAGGCACTTTCTTGAAGTCTGGCCCTCCTTCCCACAGCCCCGGCAGATGACGTGGTTGGGGCAGTCACTCGATTTGTGGCTTGCTCAATGCAATTGAAACATAAAAAATTGTAGCAGGCAGCGGTCTCATGTCCTCCTTGGCAACATCTCCGGCAAGTCTCTTTTTGTCCTTGGTATTTTACGACAAGCTGGTACCCAGCGACCTTCAAATATGAAGGTATAGGTGCATCTACATGTAGTTCCATTCTGATGTGGCCATTTTCCCATGCCGGGTTTGCCTGCCAGTGTCCCCATTTGATCCCAAGGATCTTGCCGAATCTGGTTAGCGCACTCTATAGTCCACAGTGCAGAAGTAGCATGTTGTTGTCAGTTTATAACAGTATAAGAACTTTGTCTCCTTCCTTCAACTGGCGTGGTCGTGCCTTGCAGTTGTAGTATCTACTGTACCGTTCAGTGGACTGTTGAAGCTCTTTTTAGATGGTAAGTGGCGGCAATTCTTGATCACAGTAAAGCCTTGGAACCTCAAACTGTTCTACCATATAAAAGCTTAAATGGAGCAAACCCATGACCTGCTAGTGGTGTTTTGGATATTTTGGCAGATCCTTCGGGTAGCAATACATGTAGCTAGCTTTCTTTAGTCTTGTTCGCTTCCTCATCAGTTGCATTGTGGGTCGATTCAGAGAATCAAGTGAATTTGTGGGGTTGCAACAAGTGTGTTGGGAATGGGGACATAGCACTGGGTATGTCTGTGTTTTGTAATAAAAAAGGCGTGTATATATTGTTGGATTGTTTGAGGTAAGGCAATCAGATCCTCAAGTGTTCCTTGTAATTCAAACAAAATATTTGCAAAAGAACGGTAATTGAGATTGATTTCACATTCAGACTTGGCCGAGTCTGGTGACAGTTTTGCTTTGATGACCATTTCCATTATATTTTTGTCTTTTTTAAAAGCAATGAAAAGTGGGTTCGGAAATGTGGGTTTGCGAGGCAACTACATGTATTGGAAGGAGGAAGTAATCCATGAATTCAGAAATCTTTGCTGTGGGACTTGTGCACAATTGGTCTACCAATGAATTGGAACTTGTACAGTTTTGTGGTTTATCATCCTTGTGAGAGCATTGTGTACTATTACTGAATTGTTTCTTGTGTAATATCTTGTTTTAGCTCTTCATAGTGCTGAGAACTAAGATGGTGGTAGCCTATGGCAAGATAGTCAGTGAGGTTCACAAAGAACATTTCCTCTGCCTTTGTCAAATGGTTTGATCACAATTTTGTTGGTTTTCAACTGAGATAGAGCTTGTCACAGCTAACCCCCCTAGGCAGCCACGACCGAAAGACTTTACGGCAAACTCAAATAAATGCACAAAGGTGACACCAGAAATACATATCTACAAAAACAATTACAAATTTAATATATACATTTCTTTCCAGCATCCACTGGTTTTGGTCTATTTTATAAATCACTAATAAATGAATGAAAGGCCTTCTAAATTCGAAAGGTCTTAATACAAAATGAATGTGTGTCAAATTTATGCTAACACAAAATCTCAATCACTCAAAAGAAATTATTTGATTTGGTAACATACCAATCTCAGAGTTCTCTGGCATTAACCATTTAGTTTAAAATTACCTTAATTTTACAGTGTTATATGGCCATATATTGTATACACAAAATATGCCTCAATCAAAATTGGAAAGTTTGGTTGAAAAATAAATCTTCACAGTCCTTGAATCATTTAATGTAGCTATTATAGAGTATTCACTGATCTAAAAGCTAATTAGTTTTGTCTAATAGGAACTTGTGACAACAATCATCCACAATTAACAAATATTGTCTTTCAAACTGTTCTTTCTACATAAATATGTCCCACTTTCGGACACACAAAATTATACAATAAAAGTAAAGAAACAGTCCCACCAAATTGTATGCTTTCTCTGTCCACTCCACGAAGGTGTTTAATTGCCAGAAAGCTCCAGCCTATACACAGGACTAACTCTGTGGCAAATCAAAGTGCTGTGGTTCCAGTCGCTGCGAAACCAGTTCAAACGTTGAATCAAAGTTCACATTCACAAAGATCTCATACTGATGCGCCCTCTGCTGCTTGTAGCAACCCCTTGGACGTCTAATATAATCGGCCGACACCCAGTCTGGCGTTCCTTTTCAATTCTTCACTCATTCACCAAGGGTGAAAACCATCTATTTAATAGGAAAATTAAACCACAATCTTCTAATACAATTGTCACCAAATAACAATTAAACGCTATGTTATTCTTCTACAACATTCCTGTAAATTTCTTATATACAAATTGATGTACATTTTCAAAGTGCAAATCACTGGAGAGGTTAACTAGTCTCTAGATTAAATAAGAATTGAAAATAGCCATTTCTTGCATTTTACAAACCACATCGATTTAAAACCAATCTTCCTCTTGGGTAAAATAATGTCATACAATTCATCTTGGTAAAGTTTTAAATGCAGAGGTATGTAATAAATAAGGAAATAAACATACGGTTTCCATCATAGTACTTCTCTTGAAGTTCAGATCTCAATAGTGTGGTCTCATTCCAACCAATTTGCCTGGAACTAGCAGCCTGTAAATCTGCTCTGCTTTTTCAATATCGGCCTACATGGCAGAGACCAACACCCAGCGCAAAAATGCCTGACTCTGGAACACTCAAATTGATCACATCCTCTCTCTAGCGAACATGGTGCTAGAATAATCTTGCTATATCTAAAAACAGGCTACATAAACTCACTCTCACTGACCGCACCCTTTTACCCAACATACCTCAACATTCCCCTATTCAAAAACTTCATACATGAACGGAACATAATACTCTAAGGAATTTCTGGGGGATAACTTACCACTGCAGACCAAATAAGGTGAATCATTAACATAATAACAAAGAAAATGAATACTTACCTACTGGGGACCTGGCTGATAGAATATTCATGAGGCAAAGTAAAACTTTAATTAAACTCACAACTACTGAAGAGGAAAATCCTAAATTCACATGAACTCAAGAGGTTAAATTCTGACAGAGCTGATCTTTGGTTCTTTGTCATTTTGTTTGTCTGTTGTCTTAAACGAATATGAGCAAGTTCAAATTTGTTGGCTTCCAAATAGTTCTCAAGTTTGAGATTAAACGTTGATTTGGGAAGCCAAGTTGTGGGTGGTTTGAAGGGTTGCAATCTGGAAGTCTTATTATGCATAAGATATGCGACTCTCATCTGTAAAGTGAAGGTGTTTATGTTGCTCAAAAGAGATCAGCATGTATATTTGGCTGGGGTTAGAATAAAATTTAAACCTTTTCCCAATGTGTTTATCTGGTTTGTAGAAAGTTGGATCAGGTTTGTTATGAATTGTTCGCTTTTTGTTGCCCAATCCGTTAACAGACTATAAAGGTGTCTGTCATGAGATAAAACAGACAGTGGCTTGAAAATTGTTTTACCTTTCAGTGGTTTTGTGACACTGATTTCCTCCTTTTGTATTTGCTTAAATGAAGCAAAATCTTTCTATACATGTATGTAGTGACATTGGTAATAATCTCTTTGTGGAAGTTGTGGTGGTCCTGAATACGGCCGTTGGTTTTGTAAGGAGTTCAGTGATTCTCTTGGTGCTTTTGCTTGTGTCCTCTAGCTGGTGGTTGTCTGGCTCTGTTGAAGAAGTTAAACAGTTTTGTGGCTGTTGTGTGTTCTTCTTTAGTCTTGAATTCCTTCTTGAGTTGCTCCTCTGCTGCCTTTCTTGCTGATGTTAACCTAGACTCGATGTTGACCTTGAATTTCTTATACTGGTCCAAGGTAAGCTCTGCAAACAAGACACACACCTTTGTCTCAAGGCTTTTCCAATATTGCTTGAAACTGTCTTTGTAAGCCAAAAGAGGGTTTGAGTTGGGAGGTCTTGCTTGGGAGCTGATGTAAGCTGGTGGAACCTTGACCTGGACTGCCTTTGTTAGCGATGTTAATTGTTTTTCTATGTGGACCCTTGCTGTTGTTAAAATATGTGAGTAGCAGTAAGAGCCTTGACAAAATCAAAGTCTGCAGTCGGTAGTTGCTTTCTTAGTTTGGAGGATACTCTGATAACTGTCTTGATTGTGCTTTCCAAATCCTTTTCCAAGCGGCTGATCAGTGATCTGTTGCCACAAGGAAAAGAATCAATGCTCGATGGAAACAGATTTAGTATGTTCGCTGTGTCGAAAGTTGGTGTCCTGGGCTTTGGCTCCGGCTCTGGACTTGATTCGTGATCTTGCATCATCATCGGTGATTCTTGCGTCAGCATCGGTGATTCTTGCGTCGTAGACTTAAAAATGCAGCGAGCTTTGCAGAGGATGGTTCGTGAAGACTTGCTCAGTTTAGAAGACATGTTTACGAATATCGTTTAGGTTTAATACTATGGTTTATTGTCAGTAATTCATACATTCCATTAACATACATACATACAAATAAAAGAAAAAAATTGAAATACAAAACCTCAAGAAACTTCATTCACAAACTAGCAGAAACTGTATGCACAGTCATTTCTCCAGAAATAAAACGATAAGCATTTCTACAAAAAATAAATAAAAATAAATTTTAAATAAATTACTTACATCAAAAAGTTAATACTTACAAAACAATCATTTACAACAAGTACTTTCTCTCCAAAGAAAATACTATTTACAAAAATCAATGGCAGACTGATCAAAGGCTTCAAGAAAAAGCCAAATTATTTAAGCATATATTAACTAAAGCAAAAAGTCACAGGCAGTAATACTAATACCACAACTGTTAAATTTACAACATATTGACCTGATATACCATTCACACTATGCAGATGATGTAGCTTTAGCACAAAGCCGAATTCCCTCAAGTACTTACGGAGAAAAGATGGTGTCCCTGTTGTTGGCGCACCAAAGGACTGGGCAATCCAAGTCCCTAAGCAACCCCTCCACTTCTAAAACGCACCATGAGCAATGATTACAGAGTAATTGCCACCGTGAGACACAAGTAAAGTTTGCTGGATCTTAGGGTTGGTTGGTGCATAAACCGTGCAGAGCCGAGCTACTACACATTCCACGCACAATACCACTCACAACACTCCTGTCAGTATCAAAGGAAGGATTTGTAAAATCATTGGAGGAGCACCTACAGGTAAATTACTTACTACGCAGGTAGTGTCGTCAGCATACTGAATGGTTGAACAGTTGAGACCATTTGCCACCGGTATCTGGATACCTCGAATGTTGCTGTCTCCCAACACCAAGGTCGCAAATGGCCATAAAAGAAGGGGAGACAAAGGGCACCTTTGCCTTACTCCCTTAGATAGAACAAATGGGTCAGAAAGAGTCCCATTTATCAAAATACTACTGGAAATACCAGAATAAAGAATTTTAACACACTTCAATAAGTTTGGCCCAAAACCAAGTTTAGACATGACCTTGAAAAGGAAAGACCAGTTAACACGGTCGAAAGCTTTCTGCTGGTCAAGAGAAATAATTAGGGAGTCTATCCTACGATCATCGATGTATGTCGCAACATCTCGAAGTAGACGGATGTTATCGTGGATAGACCTACCCTTTACACCACAAGTCTGAAAAGGATTAATTAAAACAGGTAAAACCCTACCCAAACGCAAACACAAGACCTTGGAAAGAATCTTATAATACACGTTCAGGAGAGAAATGGGTCGTTTATTCTTGGGTCCAAAGGATCAACGGATTTATCCAATAGAGAAATAACTTCCCGTCGAAGTGATTTTTATGGAAAAGTTAAAACATATTCTTGTTGACCCAAATTTATAGCTGAAAAAGTGATTTTCCCCTTCTGAATGCTAGTAATTTCACGCGAATCTACTCAGATTTGCGGCATTAATGGCGGGCGCGAATCTTTGCACAGATCGATTCGCGGATTTGCGTCGGATTTCTAGGCCTGCACTTAGTGTAACAGAAAACTGTTTTTGCTTGGCCCATTGTTTGTAGACTCCCACCCAGTGTGATTTTTTCACGCAAGCAATGCTTAAAATGTGCAAGCGTAAGACTGCGGGCATCGGTTGGCTGTGTGCCCCTCCTCCCCGCAGTGCCGGCAGACGCGGGGGGTTTGGGCAGTTTCCCGCCTTGTGCCCCTGCCTGTTGTAGTTGAAGCAAAGCAAGTTGGGGCAACCAGCAGCCTTGTGTCCCTCCTCGCCACATCTACGGCTTCGCTTGCCCAGTATACTTAACACCAAGCTGGTAACCGTTGACTTTGATGTAAGATGGTATTGGCCGATTTACTTCCATTCGTACATGCCGATTACCGTTCCCAGCAGGGGCGCTGTTGATATTCGTTGAACCAATCTTCATTACAGCAGCAACCAGTGTTTCTTTAGCAGCTGCACTCTTGACTGTGACCGTCCATTTCTTTTCTCCGTTCCGCTGCAGGCACTTGACTTGGTTGGGCACTCTTTCCTGTAGCAGCTTGCCGACCTTGTCGAAATCCTCCTTGCAGTCCAGATCCATAACGACACTCATGTCGTGGTTTAAAGAGGTCATCTTGAAAGTTTTTTTCTCAAAACTTTTTTTTTTTAAAGAAAGAGACTGAGACCACGTATGATCTCAGCCAAAAGGCCCACGCCAATTGACTCGGATGCTATAATTCATTCTTTGTTCACAATCCAGCGACCGCAGAAAACAGTTCAAAATATGGCACGGATTGTGAGCTACTATAGGATGACAGTGTGGCTGGCCCGAAATAGGGCAAAATTCGAAAACAAAAAAGCCAGGCCGGCCGCACTGATAGAAACCATAAAATCCTACACATAGCATCCGAGTCAATCACTGTCTCTCTAAGGTCAATTAAACTTCTGGTTTTCTGGCAAGCACATGGAAGAGTTGTCGTTTTTGTTTCCCTTTGCCATCCGGCTCAGGCAAACGCTGTACCCGGGTTGAGTTAACACCATCTTTTCTCCGGATACAGCGCGCGGGAATCAGGTATTGTAATAGCGTGAACATATCTTTGGTCTTCATCGCAGTTGCAGACGGACGTTAACCCAATGTTTCTTTTCCAGGGAGTTCAACCATAGGTGTTGAGTAGTTGTATTTTGGTTGGATTTTCCTTGTTTTTGTTTTTCATTAAGTCAATCAGTGTTTATATTTTATTGTAAATATTTTCTTTAAATACTACATTGCCTGTATGTTTGAAGAGAGCCAGGATGGTATATTGATAACAATAAATAAATTTATAAATCGTATCTGTTCTTTTCAGAATAATATCTGAAATGCTGTTCATTGAGCAGCAAGTATATTAATATGATTTTTGGTGATAGGCCATGGAAGAGGGGCTTGCCCCGTCCTGGCCACGGGTTGGCCCGGTTTTGCACTACTGCCGGGATCGGCCCACACTCCCCTCCGGGGGAAAATAATTAAACAAAAGTCAGGTTCGTTTTCAACTTTGGATTCACTGAGTGAGTGGGTATTCAAATTTAGTTTGTTTGTCAACAAGTCAAGCCAGGGTTTCAAATTTTGGCTGTACATAGTGTTTTGAATACGGGCTGCGATTGAAAGAAATCTGCCGTTATTGTCTCGCTATTCATCGTTGAGGTCCCATTTTCTACAATTGGATAACAAAATGGCTACCTCAAAATCTGACGGCGCTTAACATGATTTCTCAGACCGTTTACATTCAGAGTACATACATTTATATTAATCATAGCAATTGGGATAATTCGGCAATTCAAAACACAATTGTTCATGGCTTTTATTTTCTATTTCTTTTCCGGCGTTGAACTGTCTAGCTCTCCTCGCCATCTGACGGTACTCGCTGTCCATCCTGGAGTGAAGGCTTCGAGTCGGATGTTGAGGAGAGCTGACATATGAGTTGCATATGATTGAGATTGTTGAATGGTTGGATGTTGTGTCGTCGTCTTCTGTGTAGGCTGGATCTTCTAATAAGAAAGTACTATTGAGGATTTGTGTCTGGTTGTTGATCTCTGGTATATCCGTCGATGGTTTGTCGCTGGATGAATCGCTTAGGTGGCTGTACTTGGGACCTTGGGGGCTTGTGTAGTCGCGGGTGTTTGTTGCAAGATCTGGTTTTTCTTGAGCAGTGGGAAGATCATGGTGGCCTTCCTGGTTGGGTTTCTGGGTCCATCAACAGGGGATGATTTGCTGCCTGTGTCTTTTGATAGTTTGAGTCCGGGCAGTCTCTTTTTAAATGTCCCTCCTTGTAGCAAATCTTGCATACTGGTGGTTTCAGGCAATCTGTTGCCCAGTGGCCTTTCTCCCCGCAATTAAAACACTTCTCGTTTGGCCTTCCTCATTGCACTTTCTGCATGTTTGCTTCTGTCCGTTGTATAGAACTCGTAGAGTTGTCTGGCGGATGGTAATGTAGGATGGAATCGCGCTATCTACTTTACATTAAGAGTACATCTATTTAAGCTACACATTAGAAAGAAAATAAAACATGCTCTGTGAGTTAACAGTTTATAATTGATTATTTCAACAAACAGTTCTTTGAGTTTATTGTTCATAAAGTTTTTTCTGTGATCTTTTTTCTTTGTTGTGTTTGGTACACCAGAGATTTTGGGGGCTCAGTGACCGTGGGTACATATACCGCTCTGCGAAAAAGGCCCTTAAGTCGCGCCATCTCTTAGCACGCAAAAGGAATCGTCAATGTTAAAAAGGTGAAAACATTTTAATCGATGTGTTTTTTTGTTTATCCCATTTTTGACATCGTTGATGTCCACTCTTTCATAATTTGTAAGATTGAATGTAAGGCCTCTATGTCCTCTCTGTTGGCAATTAAAACATACTTCGTTGAGGCACTGGGCGCCAATGTGACCTTCCTGGGCGCATTTACAACATGTTTGTGTCTGTCTGTTGTATGTGATTCGGACGGTGGTCTGGCCGATCTTCAAGAAACTTGGAATTGACTTGTTTAATGTCATTGTGACGGATTCCGTTGAGCCACTGGGGGTGGGAGTTCCAGTGGCCACGACGGTGGTCCAAGATTTTCCCGTAGGTGGAAAGTATGGTGCTCACGCGCTCATCCTTCATTTCAGTTGAAGCATTGAAAATGTTTTCATAGGTGACGTTGAGTTGTGCAGGGCTGATTTGTGTTGGCTTATTGTCGATGTTGATGAGAGTTTCGGCTGCTGCTGCTGATTTCAATGTGACGCACCACTTCTTGTCGTTGACATGCTGTAGGCATTCAACATCGTTGGTGGTACCCAGCTTATCCTTGAACATACTGTTTGGCGTTGTTTTATCAATGAGGTGGATATCCTTGATTTTTGTTTCCACTCGGAAACGCCAAAGCAGAAAATTATTATAGAAGATCTCAAACTTACAATGGAAAAAGGCTAAAAAACAGATACAGTTTTTAAATTGGTTTATTCTTACAAATAAGCCTTTCGGACTTTCAAACATACAGTTAATGTACAAAATTAAAAGAAAATTTCTTCAAACGTAAACAAAACAACTCAATACATAGGCCTACGGTAACCAAAAGGAAAACGTTATTTGAATGACTGAAACTCAAAAACTAACAGTGACGTCAGGCTAAATACATACAGACCAATGCAATGTTATTTAAAATCATTATTCATGCTTTATATAAATATGTACAAAGGCTGGTTCCCTCACACTGCACCCGGAGAAAAGATGCTGTTAACTCAATCCAGGTGCAGTGTCTGTATTCAATAGAAACAAATTGGCGCGCTAAAATAAACCGAACTGTACATTTCAACTTTCTGTATCACTTCGTCTAAAGTCACCGGGCCCTTGAGTAGTGAGATGTCCTCGAGGCCCAGTGACTTATCAAAGGTATCCAAATGGATAGTAAGAAAGTACTATCTTGGGTATGTCTGTCATTGCTTCGTCGGAAGATTAAGAGCCAAGTGTAGCGCTTTTAGGTTGGGTGGAAGTGGCCTGTTTCTTAGATCACTATCATTAACAAAGCAACGGCCATTAGCAGTTGTGTGATATAGTAATAATGGTGACTGAAGTCTTCACATTGCTTGTTTTTGTTTTGCTTGTCGGTGTACTTTACCAAACATGTTATGCTTTCAGTGCGAATGTTTACTCGTTGGTTCTGCATCAATATGTTCTCTTCTTTAGTTACCTCTTATGACGGTATACAGTACTGCCAACAATTATTTGGCACACGAACACGATGACCGTGTTCGTGTTATTATAGTGTTTTATGCACCGAT
>JAUELU010093027.1:0-13169 GCA_032357145.1 Evasterias troschelii
CACTTTGTTAAAGCAATGTACGGTCTACATAAGATAAACAATGTATAGCTATTTGGGGAGTGTTTAATAAAAGATCCCTTTGCTCCTCACAACAGAAGGGGTTTTCCCTAAAGTTCCCTTCAGTTTTATGCATTCCCATGCAATGAACTCATGTCACTTCACACTAAGTCATGACTAGGTGTTATATGAAACCTTGGCAGCATACGCAGTTCTGTTCTCGTTTTACTTAAAATAAACATCATACTGTAAACACCGACTTTATACTTAGCTCCACTCTGTTCTTGTTATATAAAAAAATGCAGTGGTTGGTAATAACTTTGTTAAGGATTAACAGAGAGTTTACTATATTTTTTACTCCATCAATATTTAAACCAAACCAAAACCGGCTAATTGACAAGAACGTTCTTTGTTTTTATACTGTTGTCACCAGGGAAAAGAGACAAACACCACGGCGAGTTTGTTCTGGCCGAGTACTATATTTTAAAAAAAGGTTCATTTAATTTCTAACGTGTTTGCCTTTTCCCAATAATCCTGAAATTGGATCTCTGCACCATGACTACACCTTTCCGAACGGAAGAACAGAAAGTTACTGAAAAAATGACCACGTGATGCCAATCTTAAAATACCAATCTAGTACAAGCAGGTACAAGCAGATACAACTATAAACCGTAGATCGTTTAATTTGAGTAGTTCACTTTGTTAATCAAAACCATTACGGCTGGAGGGATGTCAGGGTTGTGTTCAAAACAGTGTTTCATTACTAGTAGATATAAGGACTAAATGGTATACCTATCCCGTTCGTTAGTGTGACGTTATTCCACTATAAGCCACGCCCATTTTACACAAGTTAGCTCTACTGATTACCAGAAGCCCACGGTGTTATACAAGTTTTTGTCTCATAAATTAAAACGGTAACAATTTCTATTGTCTGTAAAATCACACACAAAACGTACACCAGCTTTAGAGCTGGAATTGGCAAAACCTTTTAGGCGTGCATGCAGTGGATACGCACGCGTGTGACGCATGGCTTATCAAAAGGACACAACATCATAGAGCTGCTTAAGCACAAGTAGCTTAGTACATCAACATTTTGCTAACCATATTTAAGGCTAATAGTCATGAACAGAATCCTGTAATGGTAAGCAGAATTCTGTCCAGCAATACTTTCTGCATAAGCAACAGATTATTGGGCCCAAAAGCATCCAAAACGAGGCTGAGATGTAAAAGAGAGTCACACAATACGGCTTAGAACCATGCTTGAAATAATTAGAACTCACAGATTCAATCGAAAACCCGACACAAGAGGCGTATCCCATTCACAAATTAATGTTAACATGTATATATTGTACTATTTGACTGGCCAACATGGATGACCAATCACGACCAATGGTTTTAATGACTCGGGTCTTTGTGTAGCTTGCCTTATTTCGGCTCTTCTTCAAAATAGAGACTGGAGCAATTACATGAAAGCGAGCTCGTGATCGGGCTGCGTTTGGCAAAAATGCCGAACTATACAGAGGATTATTCACTTCTGATCTACAGTTAACACAACTTCAAGATGCTTAATGCATCAGGAGTTATGCAAAACATCAAGAATAAATGCATAACTTTATTTCGAAAAAAGTCATAGGTCTTTGAAATGTTGACTTCATTTGCCGTTGGGTGAGGGGTGGTGTGGGGGGAGGGGGGGAACTCAGAAGAAAACTCCGCGAAGGGCCTGCTCTGTTTATGCAATGCTCAACATGGGCTAGGTAGCAATGAAACGCACAGGGATTTTTGAACTGGTTTGGAGGTATTCAAAATTGCAATTGGCAAAGGGACCATTGTTTTTGGAGACTTCTTAAGATTGCAGTGTGGTTGAATTTCCTTTGTTTGTTGTTTGATGTTATCCACACTGAACCAAGGCATGCAATATCATAGGCTGAACCAAGTACGGATTTGGAACTCTATAGATTGACTGCTGCATAACCCAACTGGGGCCATCATTGTAGTATTATATAATTCTGTTATGCATAGAATTGTAGATGTAAGGTAACCATTCATTGTGTGATTCCAATGGTTCGGGATAGACCAGTGAAATGCCAAGTTTCAACAACCTTTACTCATATGCACCCATAAGTACTGTTTGTTAAGGTCCCTAATTGTGGACACTGTCCCTAACACTACAGCAAATGTTGTGTAAGGCGTAATGTTCCGGATTGCAGTTTAGATACATTTATTTCAAGGGAGAAAAACCAATAATAGATATGCAAATATACCTCTAGCCTTCAAGAATTGCTTGAAATGTTTATCCTTTTCAGGAAAGTTAAAAAAAAAAAGACACGCGTGTAAGATAATAATCTTTTATGAAGTTATTTTAGATGTTATCAACCAACATTGATTTTCTTCCCTTTGTCTCAAAGTCACAGGTAACATCTAATGGGGGAATTTGTTCTTTCTTACAGGCAGGCTTGAGGGAGACCGAAGCCTGCCAATGTGCCCTTTACTGTACTGGCAGTGGTTTACATAGCTATGGAAGAATTGACTAACTGGCAGGAACAACTTGGAGTTTGTTTACTCTTCTTTTACACTTGGCAAACAGACATTTGTTAAAATTCAATACTTTGTAACTTGATGTTATCCTATACTGAAACAAGGCACACCAGATATTTGGCTGACCCATACAAATTCACTTGTTGCTGTACGATTTCGGACTTCTATTGTATCCATTGTAGTCTTATACAAGTCTCGTTATATAGATTTGTAGATGTAATGTAACCATTCATTGTTGGATTCCAATTGCATGAGTGGAACCAGTGAAATGCAAACTTCAACAATGTCTGATAATAAGCGCCTAGACCTTGTTGTTACGGTATCTCAGGGAAAAGGTAATTGTCACTCAAGACAAAATGTGCCACGTAGTTGTTTTTTAAGTCGCAGTATAGATGTATTAAAACAAGGGAAAACAACTTCAATTAACCAGAACAAATAAATCCATTCGAGTTTTCATGAATCGTATAATAAAACATAAAATTTGTTTAACTTACCATAATGTTCCATGAGTATCAACAGCAACTAACATGACATTCTTCCACTGAGCCACCTCTCACCATTCTTAGTCGTGTTCTCATCTGCAATAACAAGAACATACACGGATTGTAAAGTCAGAATTACGGGGCCAGACTAATTTCCCTTACAGCCTCGGTTTGGTTCCAATGATTTTAGAAAAACAACAAGTAGGTGGTGTTAGTTTCAAACTGTCCGAAGGGTCAGTGTCTGCCAAAAAAACATTTAAATATTAGAACAATGAATTTACTTCATGGAAACCAAATCCAGGATTTGAAGGGTCTCCCGGTATGAGTTTACTGACGTGTACACTTTTTTCATCAATTACTTTTTGGAAGTTTAAAACCAAGGATCAATTTTGTTTTTAAATGTCGTATATTATGGGAATTTACACATACAATCAAGCACAGAACATAAAGGCTATCTGCGCCTTTGCAGGTGAGATCCTCCAAAACGAGGCTGAGAGGTAAAAATGGTTTCCTGCGTACACATATAGGAATTAAAGTTCGGCCTGAATAGATGCATTGTCTTTAGGGATAACTGATACTGAGACGGTCACAGCGTCAAGAGTGCATCCAATGGTTGGGTATTAGGCTTGCACACTTTTGGTTGTTTATGGTTTTTAAAGGTAACGAGCTTTTTAGAGTGGCGACTGGAGGAATTTAAAGGAAAGCTAACACTTGATGGGGAGATGCCTTTATGAGGAAAATGCCAAAACCTAAAAATGTTGTACAAAGAATTGTTCGTTCAGATTTACAGACGAATAACAAGTCTACGATGTTAAATGCAACAAGAAGTATGCAAATCATTAGCAAGCAATGCATTACTAAAATATATATAGAAGTCATTGGTCCTTGTGGGATTCTATCAACATCATGTATACAGCGCATTGGCACGAACAATGAATACTACGTCTCCAAAAAACAACCGTGAGGGCGGTATGCCAATTTAACGGTTCATTTCAAACTACGGATCCCTCCCCCAAAATTCGAAGTTTTGTTTTCTGCCTGAGATACAGACCTTAAATTTTACCGCACTGTGGTAAAAACCTAACCACCCCACCCCTTTAGCATTTGGGACTGAGTGGGAAACTACGAGAGCAATTGAATTAAAACACTGATTTATATAAATATTTTAATGCATAAAAATGGCAAAACATTTCAATCAAATTCAGAGGATATTTGTTAATTGGATTATTTATAGATTATTGAGGAATAGTTTTAGGTCGCAGAAAATTTAGAATTGATCGCTTTTATTTACAAGTAAAAGATATAACTATTAACCCTACAGGACGAGAGCACTGTGTTATCCATATAAAAGATTTATTGGGACAATAAATATGCAGAGGTGCCAATTCATACATACGGTGCTCGATGAGTGCCATCCCAATCGAGAAAACCAGATAATTTATTGCATCAAGTCGACTTTTCTGCGGTATAAGTCGACTAAGCGACATAAAATATCGGGTAAAGTCGACTTATAATATTAAAGAAGGTGACTCACCGAGATAAATTACCTCGCCAAGACGACTTACGACAATAAAGAAGTCGACTTACCGAGATAAGTTATCTCACAAAGACAACTTACGCAAAATAAGAAGGCAACTTATAAATTATCTCATAAAGACAACTTACACAAATTAAGAACCCTGGCACCGCATGAAAATGGCAAAGTTTGCAATGAAAATCAAAGTACACGATTTGTTAATTGGATTGTTTATAATGATACAGCTCTGGTAATTGTTTTTTTAGGGTCATTATTTAGGATTTTTTTTAAAGTCATTGACAAATATTGAAACTTTGAGTGAGGCATGGGAGGTAGAAGGGTTGGCCGACTGGCTCTGTTGTACGCAGGCAGTGGCAGTGATTTCTCTAAAGCTAACAAGCATTGAGAAGCCCACAGGACCATTTAGAGAATTTTTGGTTCAGGAATTTTTAATATGTGGCAAGCAGGTTGTTGTTAGATGAGATTTTACTGCACTACAGTGTGTTGAAAATACACTACTACTACAATTAGGCAAGGCATGCCAGTTGCATAACAACAAATCCTTTAGTTGTTCAAGTAGTTGTTCAAGAATACTGTATAGCTCGGTCTTCTATAACTGCCTAACTAGTGCAACAAAAAGATCATTCTTTGTGTATTATGTAAGTGTAATTTACATAAACGTCCATAGAATTGTAAATGTAAGGTAACTATTTATTGTAGGAATCCGATGGTTGAGGAAGGATCAATGAAATGCAACGATACAACGGCCTTTCATGCGTCAACGAAATGTTTTTCATTCATTCATTCATTCATTCATTTAAGGTTTATTAAAAATCACATGGCAACCGAAGGCTGAATTGAGTGATACAGGGGAACATTCCACATACAATGTAAAAACTTTAAAACCAACAATCATTAAAAAGATACATTCAATAAATTACATGTGCAATGGGGAATTGCACACATACACAAAAATGTATAGGGCCTATACACCAAAGTTTGCACGGTCCCTGTGCCGTGATCCTAAACAGCACATGAACAATGACGACCATTGAACAATATTAGGTTGATGCATTGAATGGAAAAAGAGAACAATAATGTTTATACTGTGAAGCTAATTAACATTAACAAAAAGTGTTTGCCTCTCGAGCTGTAAGAAATCGCTTGAAATTTTAACATTTTCATTGGAGCAAACAACCCGTTAATAAAAGCATTTATAAGCGCATGTTCCAAAAAGCAACAGTTTGTAAATCTTCCATTGAGCTTTAAACTGGCTCCATCAGCATTGTTTGTTGTGTTCCTGCGCAGATTCTAAAGAAGACTTTGAGGGACCAGACTTGTTTGTCTCACAGCCTCGGTATGGTTACATTGATTTCAACGTAGAGAAACAACAAGATGGTGGAACCAAAGAACATTGAAATCATAACAAATGAATTAAGTTGTTGCTAAGCATATACCATGTCCGATTAGACAAGGGGAGTCCTGGAGTCCTGGAGTCCACCGAAATGTTCCTATCCTCAACAGACTCTTCCCCTCTCAGACCTCTTCCCTGAAAATCCTCTCAAGAATTCCCAAGATTGCCCAGGACACAATGAAGATACAATTGGAAGAACAGCGAGATGTTACACCAAGCCCCATATCAACCAAATTAAGGATTTCAAGAGTCGCCTAGTATTACATATCTGACGATTTTTTTCTTCAACTATTTTAGTTTTATTCCAATTTATATAAGGAATAAACAATTCATTCTGGAGAATCACATATAATTATATAGACCATTTTGCCTTGTCAACAAAATGCTCCATTTTTAATATGCCTCAATTACTGAACATCAACCTACGTTTTCGCAAGTAACTTGTGAGAGCATCCAAAACGAGGCTGAGAGGTAAAACGAATGGTTCACAATACCGCTTTGAACCATGCTTGAAATAAGGAGCTCACGTGATGGGGCTGCATTTGGCAAAAATTCCGACCTGCTTTACAAAAGATTGTACACTTCTGATCTACAGACCAATAAAGAACTTGCAGAAGTAAAATCATGAGTTATGCATAACATCAACATTAATTGCTCAACTTTATTTCGTAAAAGTCATGATGAGAAATTGGAGTTTTAGCTTATCATTCGAACTTGAAGTACAGCACGGGAGCCATTACAGTAAGCAAACATTTTGATATATCATTGAAAACAATAGACCTTTCTTTTGCAACGTCACAGCCCGAGTTTTTGCCAACCTAGGCTGGCAAAGTATGGAGAGCCACAACTGCAAATCAAAAGCAGATTGCCACAGTTTGAAGCAATGTTACACAAAATATTCAAAATAGTGTTGAATTTGATGGAAACAAATCAACCAATTATGGTAGGTATTTCAGTTTATGAATCTTTACAGAAAATATTGAATTTCGTCACAATTTGTTTTAACACCATTGAATGTTTTGCTAACATTCGGCCGACCATGCCAACCGGCGCACTTTGTTTATCAACACTGGAAAGGTCTGTACTCAATGACTGCATTGAGATATTGTTGCATCAAAGATTAGCTTACTAAAATGGCGTCCACTGCATACTTCACATTTAAGCCTGAGTTGCACATCTTGTATCTTGCGGCGTTATACGATTTAAACTTGATAACAACTATACAGGATGGCTCAAAATGGATACAATCAGGGCGAACGTTCAGAATACTCTACACTAAACAAATTACCGATACATCATGCAGCATACAAACAAAATAAGACTACTTTACCAAACAAACAAACCCTTTAGAAAAATGTATACAACATTTGGGAACAAACAACTAGATTTCAGTTTTTACTTGTTTTTGTGCTATCTGACTTTCTTTGTTGTTCTTGTTTACATAAGCTTACTCAAATGCAAAGTTAAAAACTAGTTAACAGTAACCACATTAAACAGTAAAGAAAAAAAAACTTTTGTTTTGGATAAAAGTAGAATTTAAACTTACATCATGTAATTTTCGACAAAACATCACAAAAACAATCATGTGAACATTGTATCAAACTCAGTTTACTATGTTGTATCCGGGATTTCATGTTCAAATCGGATTATTTCAATTGCGACAATCTTAATAAGCGAGGCGGTGACGGCTGGGTCTTCATGCAATTTTCTAGACTTTGACAGGGGTTCAGACGAATTGCTCCGAGGATTGGAACTGCTGAGATTTTTACAAAACAATTTCCATTTTCCTCGATAAAAGATTGGGCAAGTCTCCCGCATATTCGTAGGCCTAACAATTCAATAAGAAAACCCGAGAACAAGACTTGACCTCTGTTTCCAGTTACTTGTAAACAACAAGACGTTCATGTCATCATTAAACCTATGGTATTGGTCTCACAATCTCGGGCAGTGATCGGCAATTGGAGCTTCTAAATAACAAGCACCCTCGTCCTAAGTTAACATTTTGTTTCAATGTGTTGTTCAAACAACGAAATCGTATATATATATGTCTTATTTTATTAAGAATTGTGTAAACTACTACAAAAAGAAGGTTTGATTTTATAAACGAATATAGTCTTCCTTCGAGCACTTATCTCCTTTTCGATTTGCGCGAGACTTGCGCAGTATGTATACTTGATGTTTGTCTAACTACGTTAGTTTATTCACTCAAGAACCGATAATCTAGTTAACCGATGCACCTCTTTAAAATAACCTGCATATTTACAGCGCATCAAAGAGATCAATTACAATTACAAAGCCTACAATTATGGTTATAATACTTCATTGGCTTTACGCTTACAGCTTTCAATAGATTGAGTGGTGACTGCCACAATTAAGGTAATTTATTCCATATTTTTAATGAGCCAGCTGTAAATGATATACCACCATTTGTTTGTCATACTCTGAAAATCTAAACAGTAATTTCATGATTTCCTTCAACTGCCTGATGGTGTAATCGAATCATTTGTTTAGTTGTTTTCATATTTTATAAATTAAAAAAATACATAGGCCTAGAGTACAAAAGGTCTGGTCAGTAACTAGTTTAAAAACTGAGTAGGCTTTGATGTAGTTCTCACTCTGTCCATACCATACAAAACCCAGACAAACACGGTGACCATTTTTGTTCATGCAATACTTAATAAAAAGTTTCCAAATGGTGAGCAAAGTTTCATTTATAAATGCTTGTCTTTCTCAATAATTCTGAAATCCGTGTCTAAATTAGTGGCTAAAGCTATGGATACGGCTTGATCACCACGTCATCATTGAAGGACGTCCTTAGAGGCCTATCCCCTAAATTCGGACACGGCTTATTCAGGCTTAGCAGAATTTCTTTTTTTCATGGCGGTACAATGGATCCCTAGCAACAGCATAATAGTAGCAAAAACAGCGAGGGCAATGAGTAAGACAAGTACAATATTGATCCGTCTTGACTCAACACACTGCGGCAGATCCGATGACCATTGGCCATCACCCTGGCACCATAGTGAGGCTGACCCTTGTTGGTTAAACCCTACGTCACAAATGACCTCAAGGGTAGAATTCTCGAAATAAATCGACCCCAGTATTTTACCGTTCTCTACTTTACCCGGAAATCCACAACTGACAATTTTAATGGAGGACTTCTCTATAGTCTCTAAGATACCGGTTACCAGGAGGGTTTCGTTGGCAAACGACAGGCTACCAGTCGTCGTGGCGTCGAATATGCATTCCATTGATGGAACCAGAAATGATCTCCAGGTCCATATCTATCAGCTGTTCCTCCTCCAGGGGGGGCAACCAAGATGTCTCCGTTATTATCATAGCAGCACTGCTGACCTGAACCTGTTGACGACGATGTTGTCGACCTAAAGCAATTCTTCGCCCCGGGATGGAAAAATGAATTCAAGAAGTTTGCTTCCACAAAGTTCAGAGAATCCACATTTGCTTGATCCGAAGTACAGGGGCATGAGTTTAAGCCAGAAGCAACATTCTCCAACTGATGACTGAAAACTGAACATGGGATATTCAATACTGAATTGATCAAGTGCATTACCCCAGAATAGATTCTTCGAACTATAGAGTTGTCCCTCCGACGCCGCTGTGTGTGTCTAGTTATATAAAACGCTACAAGAGAAGGTTCGTTATTTGAAGGCAAAATGATTGTTTTCAAGTCCTGGCGTGGAATATAAAGAGTGCCAGTGTTGATAACTTTACTTTTTATGACACTTCCTTCCTTCAGAACTGGATACCCATTAGAGTCGTTACCTGAATTTTGCACCATCAAAGTGATGTGGGAAACGCCATCCCAGATTAAAGTGGGATCCCAGGAAAGTAAGATAGGATCAGTTGAGTTGAGGTCAATGATACGGCTACCGGCTTCTGAGTTCAGCTGATGGGCAGTAACGAGTGGTGGAAGGTCTTCTTCGGATGGAATATAGACGACACCAGAGTATGGGAAGGTCCGACCATCATCAAGGGACACATAGACTGCTGTTAGACCATTATTGTAGAAGGCTGGGGTAATGCAACATAGAGTAGAGCTGCTGTTTGTTTGATAACCATCGACCTCAACATCTCCAACGCCTGTGGAGAATTTGCATTTCGGAACAACCTGAACTTCGTTAGTCTGTCGGCGGCAAGGTACAGTAATACTGAGCCTTTCTCCACCGAGCTCCCGCAGGAAGTATGGAGTGAAACTCAGATGCTGCTTGTTACTAGAAAGGGACAACCCAGCAGCGTAGCCGTATGTCTCGGCTCTCTCGTAACCGTAGACAATAACAGACACTGGCGATGACTGACTGTCTACATAGTAAACACCTTCTCCTTTAGGGACTTGGATAGTAATTGAGATGTAGTCAGTTTCAGGAACGTCGTGTTCAACTACAGATACACCGTCAGTTTCGTCGATTCGGGCTTTGTTTAGATAGACAGTTTGGCGTGAATCTTTTTTCACGACAATGGTGATGAAATTAAAGTAACCCCCTGCATCATCTCCAGAATATGGGGGCGTTGTAAACCCAAACGTATGTTCAAACTGCTCCACAGCGGGTACTTGTATCAGGGAAGGATCGACAGTACCGCCGTTAATGGTCGCTAACTGCTGCATCATCAGAATCGGATTGTTTGAGGTGACCAGCCCAGAACCTGCTAGAACTCCATCCCAAGAGTCTCCTGCATCTAATGTCTGATTCGCATGATTCGGGATTGAAACAACAGTTCCTGGGAAGTAGGAAACAATGAAGTATTTGTTGCTGTCAGTGGATTGGGACGCGGTGTAAATGTGCTCCTGTCCCCAACTCCTGACGGGTACCAGCTGTTCTGATAGTGTATCACAAAAAGAACTGGGGTAATTGATTTCGCACACGCTGCCACTGAATACTGCAATTGGTTTGTCAGCTTGAATGATGCTCCCAGTTAAGTCATCTGCCGATTGGATCTGCACAGCTTCTTGGTAATCCACGTTAAAACTCAGAACGTCACCTTGGCTATACGACACTCCTTCAAATGTTGCAGGACCTTTCAACGTTACTTGAACATGGGTGGAATCTTCAGTTCCAATGACGGCAAAATGGACAGGACGGCTACTCACTCTTGGCGTCACCACCACGTACTGCATACCAAGATTGTTCGTTGGAATACCAAGAAAGGCGTCCGTTGAAAATTCCTGATACATTAAACCGTATGCAGAGACATCGTTAGTCGCAGATATATCAATGGTTTTGAAGCTTCTTTCAGTGTCGTTCATAGTCAATTCTACTGGCACTTCCACTTTTTTAAATCCACCGGGATTGACCATAAATGTGTCTGTGAAGGGCTGACCTCCAACCTGATGTTGACTGCTTATTGTTACC
The DNA here is from genome assembly GCA_032357145.1 of Evasterias troschelii. Taxonomy (NCBI): domain Eukaryota; kingdom Metazoa; phylum Echinodermata; class Asteroidea; order Forcipulatida; family Asteriidae; genus Evasterias; species Evasterias troschelii. The sequence continues at coordinate 11,314 of JAUELU010093027.1, forward strand.
TGTGTGGCTTCCTGATTGTTGTTGAATGCAACCACTAAAATGAACAGCTCTCTGCTTGGTGTATACAGGTTCTTGATGATATCAGTGAAGCCAACGATGAAATGCGTACCTCTAGATATTCCACTGCACCCTGAAGTAACAGGTGTGAGTTGAGTTTGACCTTCAGCTTGACCTTTGAAGACTGCCAGTATGGTGACCAACCAGAAACAACGACTCACCATGTTCTCCATTTTGAAAACTGAGTAGAAAATGTAATGATATAAAACATAAGTATACATGTAAAATAAATTCATCTTGCCACAACCGCTTTTTGACCTTAAGTTTGCAGGTTTTAAAATTAGACTGATATGAAATATGCATAAATTAATGTGTTATGAAATGGCATCACTCTCAAAACTCCCGGGTCCCCGGAGGGTCTGACCCATTTCTGGGACAGTGTGACCTGGAAATTATATTGCACTGAAATAAGTCAAACTGACCCAGCATCCTAGTAAGAGATGTTTGATGAAATATAAATAACATAGGCTAATTTAAGAAAAAATAATTTAAACAAAAAGTTTCACTGGCAGAATTAAATTGTTTATCACAATAACTAATATTCAACGTCATCATAACAATTTTAGTTCAAAAGTTACACACCCCAGAAAGTAAAGAAATTGCCCAACAGGTGTTTCACAATTTGCCATTCTTTTATTTTCTTCTACGGGATACGGGAGATGTATTCATAAATAACGATTTATTAAGTTATGAGTACAGGGTATCATACATGATTGGTAAAGATGACAAAGTAGTCGCACACAGTATTCATGCTTTTTGTACTCAACCGTACATACATTAAATAAAAACACGTGAAAAAGTGGGCTTAATCCGCTGTGTGAGAAACCATGCACACGTTTTAGCATGTAAACACAATGCCTTCATTTTGGTTGTAACAACCGAAATCAGCTGTTATAGTTTTCTAAAATATCTTCTGTTCAGAGGGACTTGAACTTCGTAATCAGAAAGATTTCAGACAAAAATTAATATTTATTTCTCCACCCTTATACCAATCCTGATGTATACAGTATAATACATTTGAAACATAATGTACAATCCCGACTCGGAACGGAATGTCCAATGACACGAATCAAACAAGTGGTCTATCAATCATGTCTGTTAATCCGACATGTTTGTCTTTTCACGGAGTCTAGCCGCAGAACCTGAACCAATTTCATAGTTTTGCTTACTGCGGAATTCTGTGCTTAGCACTATCGGTGTGTGCATCCAGGGCGCCGTAAGTGCATCATTCTGTGGTACACTCTTCGTCAAACATTCCGAATCAGAACTGACATGGATCCGGGTCCCGTGGGACCTGATCAATTTCTGAGTCAGAATTACTCGAAATATGTGTCAGAAGTTAATTTTTTACCACGATCCGGGTCAGCCTGACCTGCAAATGGGTCCGGCATCCCTGAGATCCGGAACCAGAGTCAATTCTGACACGAGAGTCTTAAGAGTGAAAGTAGCGCCATGAAGTTGCACACTCAAACTGTAGAATTCTAGTTTAAAGTTTATCACATTTTGAAATGTATGTACTAAACATTTTCACTCATTTAGACATTATAATGTGGCTCGTCGTAGAAACGGTGATGACTTGGTCACATTCTGTTATTGATTTTTGCAAATCAGCAACTGTTTCTGCTGGCGGTATGGTTTATTATTACCTGTAAGAGATTCGAATTTTAAAACAAAACCATGGTTCCAAATGATAACTCAAAACCGTAACAAAATCTGCACGTTCTGATTTAAAGGGTCTCTATACTTCTGGTAAAACACAAAACAGAAAAGCTCACAGATTTACATTAAACTTACATGGT
>JAUELU010093097.1:0-13151 GCA_032357145.1 Evasterias troschelii
CACGGTTGCTATCACAAAGAGTTGAACAAAGGAGGGTCCACGATTGCAGGCTGTTACACACTTGGGTGTGTGTGTAGCCTGCCTCGTGTTGTGCTGACCTTTGACATTGCCTTATCTTTAGTTAGTGACTGTGCTTTACTGTATTGTGTGCTATTTTGTATTCGATGTGCTGTATTGCAAATGGATTAAAAGCAGTACAGGAGATCATTTTATATTTCACACGTCATCTATAGAATTTGTTACTTTTATTGTGTTGACCTTTGGTGAATACTCGTCCTTTTTAATTAGAGGACCGCCCTCCATCCCGTTTTTCTATACACTATGCAGTTCGGGAGCTTTTTTGCAAGTCTCAGTCTATCCGAAAGGGATAGCTCCAAGTCAGGCTAAATCCTAAAGTGATTGATCCACGTCTGACCAACCAAGAGGCCCATCTAAACCAGCCAAAAGTAGTTCGGGCGACAGTTTACCGCATCGGGTACCCCGGCTCGCAGGGCGAATGCACCGAAGGCGGCACAGAAGTCGCCATATCAAAACACAGAGATTGCATGATCCTGAGCCACGGCTTTATAGCACAGGCAACGCCCACACTACAGGCACTGAACATGTTTGGTAATTATCAAAGACCAGTATTGTCACTTGGTGTATCCCAACATATGCACAAAATAACAAACCTGTGAAAATTTGGGCTCAATTGGTCATCGACGTTGCAAGAAAATAATGAAAAAAAACAAAACACCCACGTTGCACAATGTGTGTGCTTTCAGATGCTAATGCAAGACTGAATGCATGAAGTCTTTTATTATTTTAGTGAGAAATTACCTCTTTCTCAAAAACTGCGTTACTTCAGAGGGAGTCGCTTCTCACAATGTTTTATACTATCAACAGCTCTCCGTCGCTCGTTACCAAGAAAGTTTTTATGCTAATATATATTTTGGGTAATTACCAAACGTGTTCAGTGCCTTTAACATATATTAATTCAAAAATGAAAAGGTCTTGTCAGACTCAAAAGTGTGTTTCATAATAAAGGCTTGTAAATGATGAAATCGGTGGTAAAATTTCACCCCTTTTTGGGATAAAATAATTATACACATTATATCCGTATAATATGACAGCTTCAGAGCTGGAAAAAACAAAACGTTTGGGCATGCAGCAGATATGCACACCATAACGCAATTAATTTGTTTTTTTAGTGTAATGCTTTTAGACCCGTCCAACCCTAACCTCAAGATCTTTCGCGAACCGAAAAACAATTATGAAGTGAAATATACAGGTAGTTCTCATTACTACAAATTGTGATGCAATTTAAAATGTGTGTAGGCCTATTCTCTTGTTGGGGTGAAGTGTTGCATCCAGCAACCACTTTTTACTTGCTGAGCAAAATTCAAATTGATAAACATGTTTTATTAATGGCCTTTACGTTTCGACCTAAGCAGGTCTTTTGCAAAAGTTTAAAACAATATAAATCGACATTTGTGAGAAAAGCGGGTATTTTACATTGACCTTCAGCGACGTTTCAGGCTCAACGTAAGGTCATTACCGCACAATACTAAGTAGGCCTACCTGTCAGTCGTTGGTTTGGTCAGAGTACTACCATGGTAGTGTTGAAACTTCCAAATCGTGCACGCCCACCGGTTTACGTCGTGTAGCTGTGTCCTTCCGACAACTTATTCTCCCAAAACAACCAATTCAGCATGCTCTCTCAATGAGTTCGGAATTTGCTCTGTTTCACACAATAAAAGTCATGCACAACACTAAAGGAAACGCTGTATAATCTCTTGGCTCCAAGCCAGCTTTATCCCGATGGCGCCAACAAAAATTGCCTATACCGCTTAGCCGTACGTTACTGTAGTACAATAGAGCAAACACCGGATCGAACCGGTTCTGCCAGATACGCAAAAGACACCTGCGTAGACCAGCTGCGCAGTATGCCAGTTTAGTCTCAAATTAACTAAAAGTTGTTTCGTCTATTTGTGATAATAACGTAGGGGTGTTGAAATAAAAGTTCACGGCAACGTATTGGCTGGTTCACAATAACCGGGTACCAATACAAATTACAATGGGGATACATTACCTTGGATTTGGGTGATGTTGGCTATAAAAAGAGTTTGAAAAGACTTGGTTCTGAAAAAAAAATAATAATATTGGAATGATGTTTCAAAACGGATTCACAATAGCTATGCTTCATTATACTTCGTGAACTAACAAGGTCCGCCCGTGTAGAACCAATTTTTTGACTCCACAAAATGGCGGACCGTGTTAGTTCACGAAGTAAAAGGGAAACCATGCAATTTCGAGGTCCTTATTTGTGTCGATCACTAAATTTTATCTTTTAAAACATCTTGCCAACCTTATATTGTTTTAACGCTTTCGAAAGCTTTTGATAGCACAAAAGCGCCTAACCTAAGGCAATGCGTCCCTTAAACAATTAATCAAGAAACGAACGTTCTTCATAGGCTACAAACACATCTAACCAATGAACAATTAGTTCGATCACCATGGCAACTTATTAAAAGACTGATACAAAATAATGTGTTATTGTGTCACACAACAATTGTGTTTTGAAAAAATATAATTAGCTGTTGCAAAACCAAAGGGACCTGTGGTATAAATACAGCAAGTAGTGTATTGCATGACGTTTCAACCCTTAGCAGAGTCTTTCTCGAAGGCTAAATGACAACATAACACACATACACAGGTATACAATTAGTATAACAAGACCAGTCAAGTGGAAATACATGAAAGAGACAGTAGCAGAAAGCATAAAAAGCAAGGGGTATTTTGGCGGTTTGTATGCCTTTTAATCACAAGTTCGCGTCCAACTAAACTATGGATTGTACATCCACCCCACCCCACTCCAACAGGGACCATCAAAATGGTAGTCCGGGAAGCGATATATATTTTTTCCTACGAACTTTTTGACACCCGCGCATGCGCATTAAATGAATTATTCTAAGTCATGCATAATGCATAACCCTAACCGTCGTTAATATTCATGGTTTATTCAGGAGTAACTAAGTGCGCATGCGGGTGTCAACAAGTTCGTAGGAAAAAGAAAATCTGGCGTCCGGCAAGTGTGAGTATTTATGGCTTAAAGGGGGGATTATATTTTATCAAGTAATAAACCACAAGAAAACTGACTGGGTAAGGTTTTTTAAATAAGAGGTTGAACAAGTAATCATTCACTAGAGTGGGAGTTGAACCTTTGACCTCCAGGTTAAAGTGCCGGCAGTTGGCGGTTTGTCATTATCTTATTTCGGGGTACCAGTCAGAAGTCATTCAACCTGTATCTGCCGTATAGTTTGTGATAACCTGGGAAGCGGCAGCAGAGGGGTCACCTTATAAGGGGATGCACAATTATATTTCAAATATCAAGTAATAAACCACAAGGGAGACTGATTGGGCACATTATTGAGTAATTTTGGGTTGAGCAATTTTGTGTGGGACTAACGGGTGAATGACGGCCTCGAACCAACACAAACTTGTTGCAAGTTAACGTACGCAACCCGTAGTGGTGCTATAACGTTACCGGTAGGTATTGCGAACACATAGACTCTGTCCGTATCTTTGGATAACAATACATATACGGGCTACATAACAATGCAGTCAGAACCAAGCTCAAGGTTTAATGATAACACTATGTGCAAATATTGCGAGGGCATTTTTTTTTAAATGACCTTAAATTGAAAACAGTGTTTGAATAACAATGTATTTACACAAAGGTCCATGTAACAAACATTTTACGTATTACAAAATTACATCCAGTCGCAACGTACACAACAGCCGTATACAGATCATGTTTATTTCAAACGGGTTTTGTAGCCAACCTGTTTAAAGTTTTAAAAGGACACGTACTCAATTGTTATTAAAAAGCTATTTTAAGCAAACATTTTGCTTTGCAAATGTATATCTATTGTCGGCTGTTATTTTGTTTATAATTCACCCGATCCCAATTTTATGGCTCTGCTTAATATTGAGTTTGCCGCTTGTCATGAAAAAATTATGTAATAACATTAACACTATTGGTCAATACTTAAAAATCCTACAGCTACTTGCATGGTATTTACACTAATCAATCCCCTGATTACCGATTCAATAAAGTGTTTTATCAAAACAAGACAACATTGTAAAAACCGTTAAAAACAAAATACAAATTAGTATTCAACAAAATATGCAATAACCATGTAATTGCTATGCCCCCTTTTTCTGTTCCTGTTCTATGTCAGACGCCATCGAGTCTCATCACATGTAAGGCAATCAACTGTCTACTGTAAATAATTAGAAGCAAATAGTTGAATAATTACCAGTATTTCCAGTTTGTTTGCGAAAACTCATGTTTAAACAAGTGTACTTCTGAGACCCCTGTGGTTTTAGTTTTGGTTTTTCTTTTCTTTCTTCAATTCTCAAGTTAGAATAATACAATACAATACAACATACACAGTACACACCAATTCAGTATTCTGACATGTTATTTACAAAAGGCATTTTTTTAAAGAGCAGTCCACTAACTTTATCAAAATAATTTGTACATTATTGTGTGCAAATGTCCATTGCATTTTCAATTTGAAGTAAACTTTAACTAATTTCTGTAAGGAGGTTATATAAGGCTTCTTCTTCTACTGCAGTTTTGCTCTACGGCCTTCTTGGCCGAAATAATACAACCATTTTCCATCAATACCTCAGCATTATGTACATCTACGCCAAATTAGATTAACACTCAAATTCAGTGAGTTATGAAAACGTTCTTCCACCAGTTCTTTAAAATCGTCCAAACAAAGGTACACGCGTGAATAAAATGCTTCATTGTTTATGGGTTAGTTTAATAAAAACAGCACTTATCATTAGAAATAATACTCATTTTGCAAAGCCACTAGCCATAATTAATTTACATTAATAATTTGTATTGAAAAATCCTTGAAAAATCCTCAGTGTATAATAATAGGCTTTATACAGTAGAGTAAAATCCACTCCAACAATCGTTGTCAATGTTCACAACATCACTATTCTGTGAAGTGGGTACTTGCCTAAATCTACGGATATCAATTTCTTTTTAAATCATCTTGGTTGATAAAGTGTCAATATTTGTCTCACCATTATTCCGAACAATGAAACCTTTAGCAATGCATTTATTTCTATTATAGTCCTGGTTGAGGATACGTTTCCAATTTGTTGGGATTGATGAAATCATCCACCTCCAATGAAAGCAGGTCTTTTGCAAAAGTTTAAAACAATATAAATCGACATTTGTGAGAAAAGCGGGTATTTTACATTGACCTTCAGCGACGTTTCAGGCTCAACGTAAGGTCATTACCGCACAATACTAAGTAGGCCTACCTGTCAGTCGTTGGTTTGGTCAGAGTACTACCATGGTAGTGTTGAAACTTCCAAATCGTGCACGCCCACCGGTTTACGTCGTGTAGCTGTGTCCTTCCGACAACTTATTCTCCCAAAACAACCAATTCAGCATGCTCTCTCAATGAGTTCGGAATTTGCTCTGTTTCACACAATAAAAGTCATGCACAACACTAAAGGAAACGCTGTATAATCTCTTGGCTCCAAGCCAGCTTTATCCCGATGGCGCCAACAAAAATTGCCTATACCGCTTAGCCGTACGTTACTGTAGTACAATAGAGCAAACACCGGATCGAACCGGTTCTGCCAGATACGCAAAAGACACCTGCGTAGACCAGCTGCGCAGTATGCCAGTTTAGTCTCAAATTAACTAAAAGTTGTTTCGTCTATTTGTGATAATAACGTAGGGGTGTTGAAATAAAAGTTCACGGCAACGTATTGGCTGGTTCACAATAACCGGGTACCAATACAAATTACAATGGGGATACATTACCTTGGATTTGGGTGATGTTGGCTATAAAAAGAGTTTGAAAAGACTTGGTTCTGAAAAAAAAATAATAATATTGGAATGATGTTTCAAAACGGATTCACAATAGCTATGCTTCATTATACTTCGTGAACTAACAAGGTCCGCCCGTGTAGAACCAATTTTTTGACTCCACAAAATGGCGGACCGTGTTAGTTCACGAAGTAAAAGGGAAACCATGCAATTTCGAGGTCCTTATTTGTGTCGATCACTAAATTTTATCTTTTAAAACATCTTGCCAACCTTATATTGTTTTAACGCTTTCGAAAGCTTTTGATAGCACAAAAGCGCCTAACCTAAGGCAATGCGTCCCTTAAACAATTAATCAAGAAACGAACGTTCTTCATAGGCTACAAACACATCTAACCAATGAACAATTAGTTCGATCACCATGGCAACTTATTAAAAGACTGATACAAAATAATGTGTTATTGTGTCACACAACAATTGTGTTTTGAAAAAATATAATTAGCTGTTGCAAAACCAAAGGGACCTGTGGTATAAATACAGCAAGTAGTGTATTGCATGACGTTTCAACCCTTAGCAGAGTCTTTCTCGAAGGCTAAATGACAACATAACACACATACACAGGTATACAATTAGTATAACAAGACCAGTCAAGTGGAAATACATGAAAGAGACAGTAGCAGAAAGCATAAAAAGCAAGGGGTATTTTGGCGGTTTGTATGCCTTTTAATCACAAGTTCGCGTCCAACTAAACTATGGATTGTACATCCACCCCACCCCACTCCAACAGGGACCATCAAAATGGTAGTCCGGGAAGCGATATATATTTTTTCCTACGAACTTTTTGACACCCGCGCATGCGCATTAAATGAATTATTCTAAGTCATGCATAATGCATAACCCTAACCGTCGTTAATATTCATGGTTTATTCAGGAGTAACTAAGTGCGCATGCGGGTGTCAACAAGTTCGTAGGAAAAAGAAAATCTGGCGTCCGGCAAGTGTGAGTATTTATGGCTTAAAGGGGGGATTATATTTTATCAAGTAATAAACCACAAGAAAACTGACTGGGTAAGGTTTTTTAAATAAGAGGTTGAACAAGTAATCATTCACTAGAGTGGGAGTTGAACCTTTGACCTCCAGGTTAAAGTGCCGGCAGTTGGCGGTTTGTCATTATCTTATTTCGGGGTACCAGTCAGAAGTCATTCAACCTGTATCTGCCGTATAGTTTGTGATAACCTGGGAAGCGGCAGCAGAGGGGTCACCTTATAAGGGGATGCACAATTATATTTCAAATATCAAGTAATAAACCACAAGGGAGACTGATTGGGCACATTATTGAGTAATTTTGGGTTGAGCAATTTTGTGTGGGACTAACGGGTGAATGACGGCCTCGAACCAACACAAACTTGTTGCAAGTTAACGTACGCAACCCGTAGTGGTGCTATAACGTTACCGGTAGGTATTGCGAACACATAGACTCTGTCCGTATCTTTGGATAACAATACATATACGGGCTACATAACAATGCAGTCAGAACCAAGCTCAAGGTTTAATGATAACACTATGTGCAAATATTGCGAGGGCATTTTTTTTTAAATGACCTTAAATTGAAAACAGTGTTTGAATAACAATGTATTTACACAAAGGTCCATGTAACAAACATTTTACGTATTACAAAATTACATCCAGTCGCAACGTACACAACAGCCGTATACAGATCATGTTTATTTCAAACGGGTTTTGTAGCCAACCTGTTTAAAGTTTTAAAAGGACACGTACTCAATTGTTATTAAAAAGCTATTTTAAGCAAACATTTTGCTTTGCAAATGTATATCTATTGTCGGCTGTTATTTTGTTTATAATTCACCCGATCCCAATTTTATGGCTCTGCTTAATATTGAGTTTGCCGCTTGTCATGAAAAAATTATGTAATAACATTAACACTATTGGTCAATACTTAAAAATCCTACAGCTACTTGCATGGTATTTACACTAATCAATCCCCTGATTACCGATTCAATAAAGTGTTTTATCAAAACAAGACAACATTGTAAAAACCGTTAAAAACAAAATACAAATTAGTATTCAACAAAATATGCAATAACCATGTAATTGCTATGCCCCCTTTTTCTGTTCCTGTTCTATGTCAGACGCCATCGAGTCTCATCACATGTAAGGCAATCAACTGTCTACTGTAAATAATTAGAAGCAAATAGTTGAATAATTACCAGTATTTCCAGTTTGTTTGCGAAAACTCATGTTTAAACAAGTGTACTTCTGAGACCCCTGTGGTTTTAGTTTTGGTTTTTCTTTTCTTTCTTCAATTCTCAAGTTAGAATAATACAATACAATACAACATACACAGTACACACCAATTCAGTATTCTGACATGTTATTTACAAAAGGCATTTTTTTAAAGAGCAGTCCACTAACTTTATCAAAATAATTTGTACATTATTGTGTGCAAATGTCCATTGCATTTTCAATTTGAAGTAAACTTTAACTAATTTCTGTAAGGAGGTTATATAAGGCTTCTTCTTCTACTGCAGTTTTGCTCTACGGCCTTCTTGGCCGAAATAATACAACCATTTTCCATCAATACCTCAGCATTATGTACATCTACGCCAAATTAGATTAACACTCAAATTCAGTGAGTTATGAAAACGTTCTTCCACCAGTTCTTTAAAATCGTCCAAACAAAGGTACACGCGTGAATAAAATGCTTCATTGTTTATGGGTTAGTTTAATAAAAACAGCACTTATCATTAGAAATAATACTCATTTTGCAAAGCCACTAGCCATAATTAATTTACATTAATAATTTGTATTGAAAAATCCTTGAAAAATCCTCAGTGTATAATAATAGGCTTTATACAGTAGAGTAAAATCCACACCAACAATCGTTGTCAATGTTCACAACATGACTATTCTGTAAAGTGGGTGCTTGCATAAATCTATGGATATCAATTTGGTAAATCATCTTTTTTGATAAAGTGTCAATATTTGTCTCACCATTATTCCGAACAATGAAACCTTTAACAATGCATTTATTTCTATTAAAGTCCTGGTTGAGGATACGTTTCCAATTTGTTGGGATTGATGAAATCATCCACCTCTAATAAAACAATCTTTATCTGAAATACCCCTCTTAGTCCAAACAGAGAAGGGATCAAAGCACCATTCTTATAGCCTGCAATATTTTGTTTATAAAGGGTTTTATATTTGAAATGTGTCGTCATCGAACGTTTTCTATTTTGACAAAACATATGCTCTCGAAGGGTATCAAACACAGTGACATTTCACATCGTTTTATCCCGAGGTTAGAAACTGTCAATGTTGTTTCCCATTTTGATAGGGACCCTTTCAGAAAAACAAGTGGATCATCAAACAGCACTTGATCCTGTAGCCCCTTTAAAACTCCAGGCTTTACAACTTCAGAATGACTTTCCTTTTCTTTGTGCCCCTCGAATGGTGCTTTGAATCTAAAAGTTTGAGACTTGGTCCGGTATGACGTTCGAATGCGCCGTATTTTTGACCGCGTGAGGGCGCTCTCAAAAATGTTCGATCACTTCCGGGGGTATATATATAAGGCGATTATCTGGCAGATCTATGCTACCTCATCCTTGAGCGTTTCAAACAACTTCAATTTAAAACTGTTTTGCTCAGCGATCACAAGTGTGTCATTCCCAGTTACCCCGATGTCGATGATAGGTGGAGATATGTTACCACCAAGTATGGAACACCCAATGAAGCTCCCACTCGAAGTGTACTGATGAATGTGGAACTCGTTCGCGCCCTCTATCGATACAGCCAAGTAGATGATGTCCCGGCTGTCACGGCAAAGGCCCGAGCAGACGGCTTTCTTCCAGTCGTCAGTCGATCTTGCCACGGTCGGGTGAATGGTGAAAGAAATGGCATCGCTGCCGTCCACGCACTTGACACAAGCTGGCATCCTTGAAGCGATTAGGATGCGCCCTCTGCTGGTACATGCAAGGAAATCAGGTTTGATATCAACTGGCATCTTGCGGACGATGGAGTCGTTGGAAGTATCGAGAACGACAATCCCTCGCCAGTTAGAGTAGCTGATGACGATTTCTTGATTCCTGCAGTACGCCACGTTGACAGGTTGACCCACGTAGATTTGTAAGCCACCCTGCTCGACATACCCAGAAATGGCGCAGCTTCGCAACACTAACCAAGAGTTTGAGTAAAGCTGAACAGACATATCGTGTACCCATACTCTGCAACATAAAGTATCGCTACCAAGAAATGCTGCTACGAGACCACCTGTCAAAAGAAAAGGAGTATGTTTCCTTAGATGCGACACACAAGTTCCTTAGATGTTTCCTTAGATGCGACACACAAGTTCAGAACCAGCAATCAATATTTGCCCTTCATGCTTGCTTATTTGCTTATTATTTGTGAACTTTTTGAAAGACAGACATTAGGTTTAGCACAGGAAAACCTTGCAGCTTGTTAGCAAAGACCCGAGGCTTCAAGTACCAATCAATACACTTATTTTGTCTTCAAATGCAAACTCGCCCCAAATCACTTGGTATGGAGGTACAAGAAGATTTTTGATTTAATGAAAATATGAACTAAGGGGAGCTGAATGTAGGAATCGATATTCCTCTTAATATTTCTCTAGATTGTTGGGTGGAGAGAAAAATGAACCACGCATGGAGTTCTGAAGAGTTGAAGTACGTGGAATAAAGCTGTTGGAATGGCTCTTTGGTCCACATCTCAGAAAAGCAAGAGTGTATGGGTGACAACAAGAAAATAGCTTTTTGCGCTTGCATGCTTATAATTACACCAACCCTTTAAAAAAAAAAATTTTTAACAGGATGCAACTTTGCATAAAACGCAAAAGAAATTGTAAAAATCACATTGAAATTTGCTGTGTGTTCTCCAGCATTCTACGGTACTGTTATTACAGAAAAAGATGGAAAACATTGACCGGCTGAAAAGTTGCATGCCTGTCAATAGATCAGAGTGAGTATTGAGCGGTTTACCTATTGCACGGAAGTGTTACAAACAATTCTTACCAATATATTGTCGATTGATAAGTCGCTGTACAGCACCAGTAGTGCTGAAGGCCCGAGGGTAATACATTGGAGAACAAACGAGTATTTCATCATTTGAGGAAGTAGCCATACTGTTTATGCAGTAAGAGGTATTAATCTCCCTTGCAAACTTCCATGTAGGCCTACCTCCCAGAATCAGCTCACCGAGTGCCGTGTCATCACTACGCTTGAATACCATCTTCGAGTATTCAATGGGTAGCCTGTGGGGGCTCTGGGCAAGAAGAGCACGAAGATGGCTGTTGATGACGAGGTGTAGGTTAAGAAAATCCACGTTGGAGCTTGATTTCTCTACTTCAGATGCTGTCTCCAGTGTCTGACGCATGTGCAGGACATCGTCACTCTTCATTTTACCGACCTCTTCGATTCTAGTTTTTCTCTGTTCGATTGACTTCAAAAAGTGGTCCAGATTGGAGGCCACTGTGGACTTATCGTCGTCGATTTCCTTCGCAGCCGCTGATGTTAAGTTGCTTCTTAAGTTCTCGAGTGAATCATTTGATTTAAGCAATGACTCAATAATTTTACCAAACGCATTGAGAGAGCTGTCGAGGGTTGACAACTTCTCTTCAACTGCTTTAGAATAAATATGCTCGTTCCCATTCTTCACGGGTGGCAACTTAACAGATGTTGTCTCACTGGTGATCTTGATCCCGGCCTGGCACAATAACTCATTATGAATTTTCTGTCGTTTAGAGATATCATTTGAAATGCTCGCTTGTCTTTTTGCAATCTTCCTTATTTCTTCAGCAGCTTGGTTAGTCACTTCCTGACGAGCTAAGACCATTGCCTTCTCCAGATCGGTGTTTATCGTTGTTAACTCCGTGCTTGCTTCTTCAAAAGCCTTTAAATGCTCCTCAACCTTTTGAACCAACTCTCTGGTGTTCTCCCTACTACGAGCAGCAGCTTCATCCACGGTTGTGAATTTGTGTGTGAGATCACGGTGCTCAACAAGGGTGCAGTCTCTACAGATCAACAGTTTGCATGCCAGACAGTAGAATTTCTTCTTCTCCCCTCGGTGTCTTTCACAGGGCGGCTCGTCATGACCCTTGCTCCGGAGTCCCACTGCACCGGAACGTAAGGTGTCCAGTGCAACGATGTCGTGGCCGGCCATGCCAGGTATGCGTTGGTGGATGGCCTTGCAACTTGGGCAGATGAAGAATTGACAGTCCATGCATCTGGACTGCGCCTCTTGCTGGTCGGTACACAACTCACAAATCAACTTCATAGCCTTTGGCTGGGTGAGCTGCTCTTGGAGAGTGAAGTCCTCAACCATGCTCACGATGTGGAAGTTGGTCTTGAGGCTGGCAACGATATCCGTGCCGGGAGCAAACTTCATTTCTTTACGGCAAAGTGGACATTTAATGAAGGAAGGATCTCCAGAAGACTCCTGGTATGTTACGAGACATCTTTCGCAGAAGTTGTGGAGACACTCCAAGATTTTGGGTTCACGGTATCTCTCGTGGCAGATGGTGCATTCTAAGTGACTCTTACTGATCTTGCTCAAAACAGCCGCAACTTCAGCATCGGATTTCTTGCCTGCCATTTCTGTCAAAAAATGAGACAATGTCAAATCTTCATAAGGACATGAAAAATCACTTTTCAGGCGGCCAACTTTTTGTATAAAAAACTACACAATTACAATTATGGCTCTAGGTGTAATTATTCGTGTCTGCTAAGTATACCACCTGTGTTTGTTGGCGGAACATGAAAAATACATGGTCAGTGATTGAAAGCGTGTTAACCCCCCTCTTTCAATGTAGATGATACAATGCGGGACTTTCGGTTGGCAGACTACCCCGGTAATCTAGTGTAGGGAACCCAATTGCGCCCTCAGTGTTCAAGTGTGTACTACGGCCTTTGTGCAATAAAAAGTTAACTTTGGGGTTGCGACCATTCAGCTCGCTCTCTTTTCTACGATGGCTCATACTCGCCAATTCCTAGAGAATCCCCATGTTTTTACGGCGTTATATCGCCGTACTATTGCGTTATATCGCCGTACTATTGTGTTATATCGCCGTCCTTTATTGCGTTATAACGCCGTTATATTGCGTTATATCGCCGTATTTTATTGCGTTATAACGCCGTACTTTATTATACACATATTGACTGGCAATGAGGTAACTAGTGTACGTCTATTCCCCCGAGGGACGGCCGAGGGAAATAGGTCCCTCTTCTGGTCACTCACAGGCCCGAGGGGGAATAGACGTACACTAGTTACCGAATTAT
>JAUELU010093138.1:0-13140 GCA_032357145.1 Evasterias troschelii
CCACGGTTGCTATCACAAAGAGTTGAACAAAGGAGGGTCCACGATTGCAGGCTGTTACACACTTGTGTGTGTGCGTGTTGTGCTGACCTTTTGCCATTTATATAAGTGACTGTGTTATTGTGTCAATGCTATTTTGTATTATATGCTATTTTGCACTGAAGGATTGAATCAGTACAGAAAATCATTTTATATTTTAACGTCATCTTATGGAATTTGTTGCTTTTATTGTATTCTGGTGAATCATCACCCTTTTTAAATAGAGGACCGGCCTCCTTCCCGTGTCTCTACAATACTGTTCCAGTTTGTCTTGTATTGAAAAAGATAAATAAAAAAATTCCGTTGAATTTAATATATTTATTTATTTTTTATTTTTTAGGGGGGGGGGGTTATGTTTGAATTTGTTGGCCACTGTTAGCTTTTAGTTTTCTTATTTCAAGTTTGAAATGGTAAAAGTTTTTAAGTTTTGTCAAGTTTGCAGTGTAAATTCATCACACAAGGCCAATTTAGGTTTTCCCTTAAACAAAATGTGCGTTATAAGTTTAAAAAATAAAAGTCCTTAAAAATTGAAATTACTGAAATTCATATATTATTTTAGAACTTTATGGAACTCTCGCAATGATTGTATACTGAAGCATCTTCGGCAATGCCTCTCTGCGTTTTTCTTTTTTTCTTTTTAATTTTCATTTTCTGTTTTGACTCTTTACTACAGCTTTATATTTCTGTGCGTTATTCTCAGACGACCCCATAAGATAAACAAATCAATTGATTGACTTTTGGCACAGCTAAAACTGTTTTTATTACCAAACAGACACTGGTTAACGACCAGGTTAGCAAAATCAGATGGTACTTGACAAAGAGAACAAATCAAGGGGCTGCCTGCACCAAAAGCGTTTTCCATGCACGGATTCCTTGGCAGCTTGCCACATACAAAAAGGGGGCAGCTTGCCCAGCCTCCATAAAACACTACAATAACACAGCAGGGCGGAATTTCATAAAGCCTGTAAGCACAAAAAACTTGCCAAGCACAACAAACTTTGCTTAACAGAAACAAGTTACCACCCAGCATTCCAGTTAGCATTTTGGTTGCCAAGCACTGACAAAATTTGCTTAACAAAAACAGGTTACCAGCCAGCATTCCAGTTAGCATTTTGGCGACTGGTGCCCACTCATTTTTTTGCAGGAAATACATTTTCCAAGCAGTATTTTAAGTTAATTACAATTCACAAAATGGCATAACAAACTCGGGGGCAGCTTGCCCAGCCTCTGTTCAACAATAACGCAGCTGCTGCATTTTTAAAGTGTTAGTACAATAACGCAAATGCCTACAAAGCTTAAAATTCATTTTTTTTTCTTTAAATGAGCAGGGTCTGGGAAGGCACATCTTTTGATGATGACAGTTTGGTTGACCTTTGCCTATCTCTTGACGGCCTCTGCTTGTTGTATTATCCAAAGAATAATAATAATTCAAACAATGTTTAACGTTGCTGACGTCACGAGGAATCACTCGTTACGGTCGGAGAAGTACTACTTTGCAAAAAGGTAAATATTCACTTACATGTAATGTTTGCTAAGGATAAGTACTAAATGCCAATAAGTGAATTACATGTAACAATTCAGGTTTTAAAAGCAAAACATTTTATAATGACAATGAAGATATTGAATATACCTTCAGTATTGAAAAGCAAAAAAAATATATAATAATAATATATTCATATGCCTAATATCAGAACATTCCACGTTTTGGATGATGATAAAGGTTGATAACAAAATCACTCTTGATTTAAAAAATACTGTGAAAATCAATATGTAAGCTTATCCAGCAATATTTGTAGGTTTTACTGGAATTGCTTAATAGCTTTATAAAGTATAAAAGCAGCTGCTGCTAAGCCAGCAGTCGTAAGCAAGATAACTCGATCCATATTCAATGGTTCGTCTTCCGGGACAGAATTGGGACGCGTGGATTGTGGATTTGGACGTGTGGATTGTGGATTGTGACGTGCGGGTTGTGGATTGCGACGTGCGGATTGTGGATTGAGACATGCAGAGTGTGGATTGGGACGTGTGGATTGTGGATTAGAACGTGGATTTATCCCCACAGAAGGTGATTCGCGCCTTGTTTCGGGGTCAAGGAGTTCATGCATTGTACTTGAACTGGGCCTTGCCAGACGACAGTACCCGGCCGAACAGTTTTTGCGAAAAACCTTAATAATTACTTGGCAGCTTCGCATGGGTTGAAAGTCTAAACTCCTGCAGTAGTCTGATATGCGCGGAGAGTATCTACCAGGTGGGGAGCTTGCTACGTCGCGAAAGTTAGCTATCAATTCAAAAGCATCAGAAGATGCAAAAGTCTCCTCAAAGTTATCGTCTTTGTATTCATTGTCAATAAACAACACCAAACAGCCGTCCTTTAGCTCATTGAGAATAGAATGTAGTAGTTCTCTTTGGTTTGGGTCTTTTCGGAAGAATGCTGACACCGCAGAGAAGGATTTCACAAGGGTAAGTAGATACGTCTCTGATAAAACTGATGACATCACTTGGAAGTCTTGTGTCTCTGACAAGGTCACATCTTCTGTAGCTCACCTGGAATTGATCTGGTAGATATGGGTAAATAGTATCCCAAGTGTATTTCCAGTCGGGAAACAAATCCAGAACAAGGCAATCTAGCAATGATGAAGGGAAGGTGTTTGTGTCTCGGAGGAATTTAGAGAGGCCAACTAGGTCTGAACCTGGCCCACCACCAATACAACAAACCCTCATCCTTCTATTTTTTTGCCAACTTGTTGATATATCAGGCGGGATTTGTTGTAGGGAAAAGTACACGAGGTAACAGTGATGGGTGAAGTACAGGAAGAAATAAGCGCATCTGTTAGCGGCATCATCCCAATCGGACCGTACTAATCTAGAGGCTCGAGATAGACCCATTCTGTATAGTGAAGAAATGCTTCTTAGTGAAGTTTTGACTGAATCAAGCCTCGATGGACCAGGGACCTGCTCAAGAAGATCGTCAAAAACCTCCGTCAATAACTCACGGAAACAGACAGCAGCCTGCATTGCCTGTGGTGAGGTAGCCATTGGGTCTGTGTATTTGTATCAGCAACACTCTTTCCCAAACTCTGCAAGAGAGTACAATGTAAACTTTATGAAACAAAAATGCCATAAACTTTCACACAGGTCTGTTTTCCTCCCTACTATTTTAAAACCTATCAATAACTACAATTTTGTGCACAAGGTTGGAAACCATAGACACTTTTTATGAGTTTGTGAATTGCGCCACCAACGGAGGATCACCAACATTGTTGTAACTATAAGAGTAACACTTATTTTGATCAGAAACTACGCCTTATTCTACGTTTATCAGAAAATGCTATAATCATTCATGCTAAGGCCACATCAACAAAAATATTGTTGATCATCCCCTTGTTCGAAAACTAAATAAAGAATTAAACAAATCAAAATCAAAACCACCCTCCCTCCTCAACCCCCCAAAAAGGACGACCAACAATTATTTATTTTTATGTGGCCTAATAAGGATATTGTTCAGTTAAGTATATTACCCAGTTGTTCTGCTTGAACTGTTCTGCCATCTTTTCGCTGATTATGAATTCGTTGCAAATCCTGATCTTTATTCTGTATCTGGTGTCAGTATAGCTGTCATGTCCAGTGTTTTCTGTCCTTTTGTTTGTGCGTCTACTGTTTGGTATTTATCTGTTTGTTTGTTTGTTTGTTTTAGTCTGTCGGTTTTATACAAGCTTCTGCTTATCAAAACAGCCCCATACTCTATTTACTACATTTATCCTGCTTACTGCTTCTTATTGTTATTTTGTTTTGCTTTACTCCATAACTACATGTACCTGTCGTTATTTTTCATGGAAATCAATGTGAACCTGAATTGAAATGAAAACCACGTCGACATATTTGAAATAATGCAAACATTAGGATTAGTCAATTCTTTCCCACTAGGCCTCTTGCACAAAATGATCGATCCTGACTAGACATGTAAGTACCGGTCCTATAACACATTCTTTACGTACCTTTTGGAGAAGGCCTATGCCTTGTTCGTAAACTGCAAGATGGTTTTTCAACCAACTTTTAACATGTAGTCGTGCGGCAGACAAAGCATGTTAGGATCTGATATATTTCTCACCAAGGCGTGTGTGATGCGGGGAAAACCCACAAATTAACATAACGACCTCAAAAGTACGGAATCTGAAAAGGGCCGAATAGTTTGTTGGAATATATAAAATTGGCTTTTTTGTTAGTTAAGGGTTGTTTAAAGAGTGATAAACAATTTGTAATTTTTACACGACAGACAACCTTTTCATATCTGCTGATGTTCACAAGAGTCCTTTATTTCATGGCTTTAATTGCTTATTTACCGCTGAATCCCGTGCTTACGATCACCGTTCTCGAAGTTACTGACATGTGCATGCGCAAATTAGCAGCGATCACATAATCTCCATGCGGCGGTAATCATATTTGAACCTGGTAAAACAAATAGGAATATACGAGTACAACGGCTGACCTATTTAACTGTACAGTCTATACTCTACTAATAAGCTTTTCATGTCTCATCAATAAAAGTTTTTCTTGTTTTTTCGGAGGGCAAACTAACCAGAAAACAGACTAAAGTAGGAAGAATATCCTACTGCGGGTATTCATACACTCACCCCTTCAGCGAACCCCATCGAGGTGTCATATTTTATTTTAGTTATAAATAGGCCTAGACGAAGTCCAATATTTGGTATCTGGGCACCCGAGCATTGGATCTATGTAGAGGTTGAAGTCGAAGTTGCACATTAACGAATCGTTATCTA
Source organism: Evasterias troschelii (assembly GCA_032357145.1). Lineage (NCBI taxonomy): Eukaryota > Metazoa > Echinodermata > Asteroidea > Forcipulatida > Asteriidae > Evasterias > Evasterias troschelii. The sequence continues at coordinate 4,815 of JAUELU010093138.1, forward strand.
TGCATGACAAAAACATTTTATTAGGCCTAAATCTTTGTAATTACTTACATATATTTGTGGGGCTAAAGTATTAGTGTATCTTTCCAACCAAACTCGTTTAATAAACCACACGCTTTTATAGCTCAATCCGATAGCAGCGTGTCCCTGATTGACCTCTTGCCTAAGTGAACAAATCCAGGCTGAAAACGAAAGAGGGCGTGCTTTGGAGGTAACATCCAGAGGAGGTATAACCCTCCAGTAGTGTAGTAGGCCTACCCAGACTGACTATTGGCTATTCAATATATATTAATTGCCTGCAAAAATGCAAAATGGAAAATAAAAAAAGATAATATTCTTTCCCGAGGGTTGCTTATATAAGACAAAATTAAATTTTCTAAGTTAAAATTAAAATTAATAATAAAAAAAAAGGGAATAGAAGTACTGATGCCATGCTGATTTTGAACATGATTGACATGATAAGTTAGTGCAAAGAAAACTGTTATACTTGTCCGGATAAAACTCTTTAAGATGGGTAAGGAAAAACTTCCTAGATTTACTTGGAAATTCGTTTCTCAGGCAAACAGGAAAGAGTTAACAACTTTTGGTAGAAACTTTGTACGATAATTGAAAGCCCATCCACTCTACAAATATCAGAAAGACAGATAAGATTATCTTGTCTTGTAGCAAAAGGATGAAAATCGGGAGCAAATTGTTTATTTAATCAAGTAATGATTGGCAATTTGTACATTAAAAATGTCTTCCAGCTTCAGAAGTTTATTTTTAAAACAACCCTTCTCAACAATGCATCCTTGTGGAGCACCCCTATGTTCCTTCCTTTGTCCCTGCACTTAACAGTTTCCCATAGACTTTGTACACAAATTTCCTTGTGGTGCACCCCGGTCTTTAGAAATTCCATGTGGAAACCTTTTTTGTTTTGTCCTTGGTCTCCATAAGGTACCGAAAGTGAGAGCACACACCCACAAAAAACGCTCTTAAACAAAAGTATTTATTGCCACTTATCCCACTTTTAATTACTCAATTCAAACTAGATTAACAAAGGTAATACAAGCCTCGATCGAGATACCAAGAGTTAGTCAAACCTACTTGTTGTGTTAAGTACATAATTGCCAAAGGTTAATGATTCTCAAAATAATACTAATTCATATTCTTGAATAACATTATGGTGTTTGTTTTCTTCAAACAATATATTCAGGGAAGTAATGTAAAAGCAATAGACCTTTTCACCTATGTTGTGCCATATTGAACCTACCTCGTGCCCCATTGTGCATTACAAACAGTTAGTTGATTTAGATAATTTTCTCGTCAGCAATCTATCAAAAGTATGGTATCCAGTGATTGCTAAGCTAGCCAACTGCTATCTTTTTTCGGCTTTGTTCCGCCCAGCTCAATTTTCTCTTATACTAATGTCTCAAAGAAGATGTCATAACGGTCGTAGAGTTCGGAATAGACCTTTCTTTTGCAACGTCACAGCCCGAGTTTTTGCCAACCCAGGATGGAAAAGTGTGGAAAGCCATAACTGCAAATCAAAAACAGATTGCCGTATTACACAAAATAGAGTTGAATTTGTTGGAAACAAATCAACCAATTATGGAAAGTATTTCAGTTCATGAATCTTTACAGAAAATGTTGAATCTGGTCACAACACCTTTTAACACGATTGAATGTTTTGCTAACATTCAGCCGACCATGCCAACCGGCGCACTTTGTTTATCAACAATGGTCTATAAACAACGCACAACAAATTCAACATGGCGCATAATACAGTGAAAGGTTCTTGTTGGCCTCGCTACCATGCGTATGCGTGCCGTATTGATAGCTGCATGCATGCTGAAAAAAATGGTGCGGCGAAATCATTTAAATTTTGGAGTGAGATCTAATAAACACTGGTACTTTAGTAATCCCAAATTTAATATTAAGAAAATGAGCAATGATTACACTTTAAAATAAATAAAATGTATAAATTAATGTTTTCTTCAATTGAGCTGTGCACAAATTGTGTCTGCAGGAAGTCCAGGCCCTGTGGCTCTTTTGTAAACATGTGATGTCACAGGTCACATGGTATTTTTTATAGCTAATTCTAAGTTTGGGGAAGGCCCGTGACTTGGACTCGTCTACAGATGTTTAACCATAAAGAAGTTTCTTATCTTTTCAACAGTATTCTTAACAAACAAAAACACCTAAATCTTAATTCTTAATTTTTGATTCTGCTTTTAGTTCCAATCTTACTTTTAAATTACACAATTTGACGCTTATTGTCGTTCTTTATTATCCTACTCCAACCTTAAGGTCTATATATTTTGAATGAATAAAAGTCGAACTCCTCAATCCGGGGACTCTCAGGAATAAACCGAAGATGATTTAAATTCCAGCCATCCGCCATCCTCCGAGTAAACCTGGGTTCCCAATTCTAGGTTCAATCTCAACTGTAAAGTATTGTAAAGAATTACAAATAATTACAAAATGCGATATTGTCTGTTTCTAACCGCTCTGATCGTTGGTAAAAGTATATGTGTCACTTTTGGTAATTGTCAAAGACTAGTATTCGCACTTGATGTGACCCAACATTGTATGACAACCATGTGAAAGTAAAAGGTCAATCGGTCATTGGATCATCACGAGAAACAAGACGATTTTTGTTTCTCCAAACATGAATTTCGGTCTCGCAAGATCGAAACTAATTAATGTACTCATTACTCAAACACTATTGCATTCAAGCAAAATCATGTTTAAGTGAAGTTACCCACCATGACCATTTTTCATGTATCTGTGAACAATGGGATATGTTTACTCTTACCAATGTCATGCACACCCTCTAAGATCGGTAGAGCTGGCAAACTGTGCAGACAGTGTTCATGTTTGTGTGATCAACCATTTTTGTACTAGGAATTTTAAACCTGAGAAAGTTTTGGCATTGTGAGTCAGGAGAAAATAGTGAAAAAGCATGTACTATTTTAAGCATGTAAACTCATTGACCTTCATTTTGGTTGTAACAAACGAAATCACACGGGTTTTTTAAAAAATGTTTTCAGATACAGTTTTCTCAAGAAGAAACATTTCACACAAAAAGTAGTTCTACCTAGATCTTCATACATTAATAATTGTTCAGACCATTAAAGTTGAATAAAGATGGTTTTTCATATTGACCAACCCTGTACAATACAAATAAACACAAAGGGATCAAACATGTTTTACTCCTCATAAAAATGCAATTCTAGACTCTTAGGTTTTTTCTCCGTGCATCAGCTTACCAAAGTTAAGAAACATACCATTTTCATAGAATCGTAAACTGTTGGATTCTGAACAACTAAATCAAAACCACAATTTAAAAAAGTCCACTTCATTTTGTCAACCGATTTTTCATGTTTTTAACTCTTCGTAATGTTGACGACGTAATTTACAATATACTTGAATGTTCTTCATTCTTCAATTGTAGATATTAAATTATTTATTAATTTATTCATTTTCGTTCTTTACCTGCGCATTTAGAAACTGGATGCCTCTCCAGTTTATTCTTTCCATCTTGGCGACGAATGCACTGCTCATTCACATACAGACAGCTGTAGAGAAAGCAGTCACACAATTTCAAATGCCTTGAGCGGAGTCTAATTTGTTCATTCTTTGGTTATTAGTTCGTCTTTAAAACGGTGCTATAAAAAAAGGTTTCAGACTTCAAAGACGTAGCTCCACATACCTTGCAGGACAAATACAGAGCGCTTTGATTCGCCCCTAGGGGTATGATAAAAAGCGCTATATAAGAACCGATTATTAGTATTATTATTATTACGACTACAACTGAGATCAAAACCATGCAGACTCACTCGTTGTTGAAGGTTTGTTTGGCATTATTATCCAGTGGATCAATGGTGCACACCCCCGAGCCGATCAACATGTCACTGCAGGCCCGGGTGTCACATTTGCACTCGGCATCCCCCGTGCTGTCAATAACACAGTAGTCGAAGATGCCACATTCAAACCCAGGCTTCTTGCAGGCATCTGGTCAAGAAATGTGTTTACAAGACGAAATGGTACAGTATTTTTTTTACAGGGTATATTTTTGGTATTTGTCAAAGGCAATACACTTTTGGTAGTTTTTTGGTAATAAATTGGTCATCGAAGTGCGGCAAGAAAATGATGACCCCCCCAAAAAAAAAAAAACAAACAAAAACAAAAAACAAAAAACACACAAAACAAAACAAAAAAAAACAAAAACAAAAACAACAACAACAACAACAACTTTGTGTGCTTTTAAATGCCTGAAAAGGGCTTCATTCATGCCTGAAGCTTTTCCCAGGTTCATTTCTTTGGCAAAACATAACCTCTTTCTGTAAAACTACCTTACTTCAATCGAAAGTGCTGGCTAAAAAACTACATCTTCTCGCGTACCAGTCATAACACAGGTATTACGTCACTGCACATGTTATCCAATGAAATCATCGGGCCTGTAAGACCAGTGCTTGTAAAGACAGTTATCCAGAAGGACAACATCCCCCACGCCGCTTAGCGACTGAGAATTCAACCTCGTACCTTTGCATTGTCCCATTCCACTGACTGTATTACCAGCTCCACAGTGAAGGCCGTGAACACAGTCCGCATCCACCAGGCAATCTTCATCAACCTCACTACCGCATGAGCAGAAACACCCCAGTTCGTCATTGTACTTGAGGTTTTCGGCGGTGGCTTTCCTGGCCGGTTTGCAGTCACACATCGACGCGGGCTGTTGAACAATATTCTTATCGTTAGTGAAACTTCAATTCTGTAAATTCAGCTGAGCTACCTTGACCGAGATTAAAGAAAAATAATAGATCTCATTTCAAAAGGTGGTCGCGTTTTTAAGATATCGCCGAAACTCCGGAGCGATTATGTCCACACAGGAAGAATAACCCATTATCTTAGAAGCGTTTCTAACAGAAAAGCTTCTCAGATTCAAATTTGGGGGCATAAGCATTGATATATTTTTACATAACCACAAAACTTCGAATTGAAAGGTTTCTCAAAATACTTTATACTATCGAAAGCTTGCGTAGGCCAATAGGTTTTTATTGCCATTAATTTTAAGAGTGATTACCAAACGTTAGTTGCCTTTAAAACGCGCTTCACACAGTCGCTCCAGAGTGGCATCGAACCAAAACAATTAGAAGCGACTTAAAGTTGATCAAAAGAAATGTTGGTTTCAGTCTTCGAACTTGTTATGTGTAATTAATTCAGTAATTCGAATTTCGGTATGTCTCTGGTGGGTCATTCTGAAGTGGGTGAATGTCCGCTTGCATCGCATCCTTTAAATCATTGATCACTTTAAAACAGTAACTGATTTCTCTAGAGCGAGGTTTAACACATTGGAATTCACTAATTAATGGATCTTTACATTCACAAGAGGAATTTTTCGTCAATTCAAGGTCGTTTTGATTTTTTTGTTATTATCGTCAGGAATGACCCAGACTTCCCATGTACACAAATGTAGAAACCCATTTTTTTCTCAGCTGAAGTCATCACATTTGTTTGATGTTGACAATTTTTGCACTGGACGGGTATTGAACACAATGGCTGATCACACCATTTTTAACGTAAGGTATAGACTTATAAATTTTCCTCACTTACCACATGAGGACTCTACCTGTTGAAAAATGAGTGCTTCACTACATTGAACTGGCCATTTCCCTTCATCTTTAAATGGCCATCACTCTTAATACTAATGGCAATGGCTTATCTCCCATTTTCTAACCGCAGAAATGACGGCAAGACATCAAAGGACTCCCAGCTAGTTGGGGAACAGATGTTTTCAACCCACTCAATGGGTCCAGAACTTTTGGTCGATTGAGAACAAAAATTAACCTTACCTCACAAACTTCAACTTTAATGTTAACATCTTGGTTGGCATCAATACCGCCTACCAGCAGGCAAATGAAAATGACTACAAACACCTTCATTCTGGATAAGAAGATCTTCGTATCAATAGACCAAACTGTCAAAACGAAGTTATAAACAATTAGACAATTAATGGAGTTATACAGGATTTAAGCACATAAAACTTCATCACTTAATTTTAGTCTGAAAGCTTACTGATTCTGAAGTCCAAACTAGAACTCGATCTTCTGCTGAAGATTACCCTTCTGCTGAAATTCAACATGACTAAATCTGAAAACCTCAAAAACAAACAAAACACAACATACTCATCTGATTTCGATTGTTACCAAGTATAATGTGTTTACGTGTTGAAAATTGAGCACTATTTTGACCACATTTTCCACGTCAGGCTGTTATTTTATTGTTATGGTTGATCATACAAAAATGAAAATTTTCTGCAACTTTTTTACAAGCTCTACCAATCCTGTATAATACCTTATATTTGCAGTGAACTTGTAGACGCCTGCACACTTCTCAGGATGACTACCGTGGGGTTAGGGGCTCGTCGCAGCTTTGATCGTTGAGCAAAGAGGAGAGTGTGCGACTAAACAGTTTTGTTTTATGCTGACGTGTCCTCAGCGAAACTGCGGGGTTTGCGTGGCGAGCGGGGTTCGCTTGTGGCTAGAGTGAACAGCAGTCGGTAAGGGACGCAGTCAAAAGTTCAGCAAGATTTAGAGATTTATTTTGCTGTTTTTGATATTGTTTTTGAAAAGAGCTGATCTGCCTCCATCGTATGAGAAATGAGGAGGGAGGAACGATCCTCTTCTGAAAAGAGGATTAGGGCAGCAGCGCCGAAACTAGGGTAACACTTTAGTGGGGGCACAAGAGGGCAACGCGTTGTTCTGGGGGCACTGCTGACCAATTAAAACTGTAGTTTCTGCTTGCATTTTCTCTTTATAAACAAGCCACATTTCAGCGCTCTCCCATTTACTGACGTTTTAGAAGATAATCTGAAATGGTTGTAAACAACAAGTGCATTCTCTACGTATAAATTGAAACACAACTTTCACAGCATTGAAATAATCACACTAAAAGTTATAGAATGCAGCAAGTAACATTAACTCTAAAAAGTCAAGTTTTCAAACGGGAGCACCCTGAAAAACGGAAACTAATTTGGGGCACAAGACACCCCCCCCCCCCCCCTCCCCTTCGTGACCACCCCTTATGAAACTGGAGGGCAGGACTCAATGTCATAGAGCTGCGTAAGCAGAACAGTTTTCTTCACAACTATATCTACTAAGTAGACATGAACAGGATGCCAGCTGAGCACAATCACTTTAGCAAAATATCTGTAAATGAATGTGTCACATTTCATTTAGAAGTGTTTTTGGTTAACCCCCCTAAAATTGAACACCTGTGGTTTTGATTTTGTTTGTTTTGATTTTATACCGCCCTGATATTGACAGTTATTTATAATTATTCATAAATTCAGATTGCAAAGCCAATTCTATTATGAAATATTAATACTAATTGAAAGACTTTTACACCAGATGGTCGTTGCCATAGTAAAGGAATTGATTTATATATGCAGCAATTGACTTGTAATTTGGTGATGTAGCCGTTCCTTTTTTAAGTCATAGGCTACACGGAAAGGAAATATCAACATTTGTAATAAGATTAATTTTGCGTGAAATGCAACAGGTTCGATCTTGCAAGTCCAAAAGTCGATGTTTGAAAACAGTGAAAACATTTAAGGTTGTTTTCTCGTGACTCCAATGACCGATTGAGGCTGAAATTTCACAGGTTTGTTATTTAATGTAGCCTATATCTATGGGTCACATCAAGTGTGGATACTGGCCTTTGACAATACACAATGTGAAAAAAATCTTTATACCCCGTGGTACCAGGCTTGCCAGAAAATTAATACTGCCACCTAATGCCAACCCCCCTCCCAACAACAAAATAAATAAATAAATAAATAAATAAAATAATAATAATACCAAAATATATATATATACATATAATAAAAATAATAATAATAATAATAAATATTTAAAATATACAAAATAAACAAAACAAAACAAAACGTAACAAAACAAAACACAACAAAACATAACAAAACAACAATAAAAGCCACACACTTTTCATCAACACCGTACCTATACATCTCCCATTGTTTTGTATTCAGAAATAAGCACTGCCATTTTTAATCAATTTATTGCGTCCTTTAAATTATGCCCGTAGCTTCCAGACCAGACCCCATTTCAATTAACGCTGATCAACAGGTGTTCCATTTGCGTTTGGATAGCTAAATACACTTCGACAAAAAAGATAGAGCCATCGATTTAGTTCATAGAAAACACGTCTATCCTGAATTAAAAGACGGTAAGTTCAAGTTATTGTTTGGTCATTATATTTATATAACTATTCTGACCACCCCCCCCCCACACACCCACACATGATTGTGATGCCGTCACTGTGTGGA
>JAUELU010093156.1:0-13135 GCA_032357145.1 Evasterias troschelii
GTTTTGATCTCACGAGTCGAAAACTCAATGTTTGAAAACAGTGAAAACAATTAAGGTTTTCCCGAACTTTTTTCTGGTGATTGCAATGATCGATTGAGCTTAAAATTTCAAAGGTTTGTTGTTTCATGTATATGTTTGGATACAAGAAGTGAGGATACTAGTCTTTGACATTTACCAAAAGTATAAACTCCCTTTAAAAGTTGTTTTGTATTGTAACGCCTGAATGCGTTTCATAAAATGAAAAGTAATTAATGAGTCATAATTTACTTTTCATTTTCTGATATATGAGTGATCACTTTTGCATTTCTGGACAGGCTGTACTACAGTATACCATGGAGGAGTATACCCACAGTAAAATTACAAGTAGATGTACTTCTAATAAAATAATAAGCCATAATAATTTATGGTTAGAGCTTTTGTTGAGTTCCGTCATGAGTGGTCAGATGCCATTACTAGCATCGGCTCTAATGGTGAAAGCTGGAAGAAGCACTACACTACTAGGCTATAAACTTATGTCTATATGCAAGTCCCTACTGTATTGTCCAAGCTGAACAAAACGGGCATACTGCATGGACCCAATGCAGAACAGCAGTCAGTTAACTGAAGTTACGTAATCAAGCCCTACATGGACTGTCGTATTGGCAATGTCAGAGAGTTGCTGTCCTTTCTCTATGGACCATAAAGCCTTTTTCACACGAGCGCTGACAACCAATGCCTAGGTTACGGGCGCCAACTGTCTAGCACCTTGGTGGTTTGCTATTTCACAACGGCCTTTCACACGACAACCGAACCAACGACCCTTCTGAGTAAACAGACACCAAAAAATCACCAGTTTACGTTTTTTTAATTGGATCGACGAGGAACCATTTTTTTCGTTCTTATCAAACGTTCGTGTCGCTTATTAATCACGTGAAGAAAGTAACGTGATTTCTGGAAGTGAAATTTCGAAGTGATATTTACGATGCAATTACCACTTATTCACTAGAGCATTTAACGTGATTAAAACTTGTCATTTTTGGTGTCAGGGAAAGGAAACTATATTGTTGTTCAAACACTAAAAAAACACGTTATACAGTCACCATCAATCCACTGGTGAAATTATTGTATTTATCACTAAATGCAAACCTAAATATCTTACGGACCTAAAACACATTCTACAGTCACCACAGATCCACTGGTGAACTTTACGTGATTTTCACTAAATGCACACCAACATTTGATACGCATGTAAAAGACATGATTATTTGGTTTCCACAATATGCGATTACTGCGTTGTTAAAACAGCAACAATTCTGGTTTCCAAGTCGCCACAATTCCACTGGTGGACTTTACGTGATTTTCACTAATTGCACACCAACATTTATTACGCATGTAGAAGAGTGATTAATTGGTTTCCACAATATGCGAATAGTTCGTTGTTAAAACAACAATTCTGGTTTGTCAGTCACCACAATTCCACTGGTGGACTTAACGTGAGATTTTCACTGAATGCTCACCAACATTTATTACGCATGTAAAAGACGTGATTATTTGGTTTCCACAACATGCAAATAGTTTGTTGTTGAAACATCAACAATTCTGGTTTCCTAGTCACCACCAGTCCACTGGTGAACTTTACATGATTTTCACTAAATGCACACCTTAGTCTCTTATGGTTGTTAACCACTTCACGTCGGTATTATTAAAAAAATGCTGCTCTGGGCGGTATTACTTTTTCGACAAAAATTAGGGTTTTTTTCCCCGGCGTAGGGTTAAAGTTTTTCCCCCATAATAGATCAATACACCCATGACAAGAATATTGGCGTTGGAATTTTCAAAATTCCTTCTATAGAACACCTGTGGTGTACGTTTTCATTTCGCCGTTCGCGGACAGAAATTTACGTCAACTGGCAGGGTGGAAGAAATGACCATTGCAAAACGGACGTCAACCGTCAGAAGCGATGTATAATTCAGGGATTACAGTTGTCAATAGACACATGTGAAACAAAGAAAGGGAAAACATGGTGGTGCTGGCATGCAGTATCCCGGGAAACGCGTCACCGAGTCCGCCTGAATGGACAACGTGGTGGAGGTTGGGGAGTACACGGACAAGTTTTAACCGGGTCGGCCATGAGTTATCCCCCCGTGAAACGCATTGCCGGACCCATCTGAGTACCAATGGATGTGATCAGGATCGTTAAATGTTAGTATATATATTATTTTCCCATTTTTATTTTGTTACAGCTAAGAAGGGCACTAAGGGGTTACAAGTTTCAATGTTGACAAATGGAACAAATTAGGTGTGCAATCATTTGCATGCTGGAGGACAGACAGAAGAAAAGGGTCACGGGTTAGGTATTTGAAATTGCAAAGATGTCCACCAGCCCCAGTTAAAATATTGAGATCTTAGCAACGGTTCTTTTCAGATGCAACTCTTATTCCAAAATATATTTACACATGGTTGTACCCTAGAGATTCTACACATCAAATCATGGCATCTTTGCTAAACAAGTTCAATACAGTTCAGTTCAACACAGTTATATACAGTTCAATGCAATAGAGTTCAAAAATCTTGCTCGGTGTGGTATGTCTTGAAGCATGGCTCAATACCTAGGGGAACATTGCAAATGTCACACTGGTACCTGGTCTCTCTCCTCCGCTTTGATGCTTTGCAGACTACACATCTCTTGCTAGGCCTTGGTCTGTTGGCGGGAGACTAACAGGAAAATGTCTTCCCGATAGTCTATTTGGACTGGGTAGTGCGCGAGGTCTTCCTCGGGTTGTATAAACTGGCAAAGCGACTGTCTCCAGAATTTCTCTGACGAGAATTTCTCTGACGAGAGACATTCTAAAATCGTAATAATGTAGTTCATGGTGGCCCTGAAGCTTGTACAAGATGAATGAATTAACCAAACAAAGGTCAAGAAGATAGAAAAATACCTTCTTGTACCACTTCGCAGATCTCCTCACACTGCAGTGGCAGGATGCAAGTTGGTCGGACAGATCTACTCCTCCCTTTCCCTTGTTGTAGTCGAGAATGCAAGGTTTCTCAACAGTGTTTCCGTCCTTGTCTGTTCTTCTAGACTCCTCCCTCGATGCCGAGTGCATGGTTGACAACATTCTCACATCTTTCCTTTCTTTCCACACAAGTGCGAGTAGACCTCTGGTACTGGAGCGGTAGGCAATCTCTCCCTTCTTCAATTTGAACTTTTTTAAGTCTGCATGCATCTGCTTTCGGTTCAGCCGGACAGTTCCACAGGCATTGGTGCGCCTGGCTCTAAGACAGGGGAATAGATCAGGGCTGCTAAACCAGTTGTCAACGAAGATGTTGTACCCTTTGTCGAGTAGATCTTCGTTCAGATCAGGAACATCACTTGTACTTGTACCCGGCTGCCTCACCGCTGCTCTGGCATGTCATGTACACCTTGATGCCAAATCGTGCTCTTTTTGCAGGGTTGAACTTTTTGAACTTGAGTCGCCCATGGAATTTCCAAAGCGACTCATCCGTGGATATATCTTGTGAAGGAATGTACACAGTCTTGAAGTTGTCATTGTTGTTGAAGTGTAGATAACTTCGCAACTAAAGAAACTGGTCCCTTGGCATTGTTTTTCAAAAAAATGGACTCTCTATCATGGGTTCCCTACTCCAGAAGAATCGCATATCTGGTTTAGTGGTGACACCCATCAAAATGTGCAGCGCTATAAGTGCAAACCAGTCTCTTATGTGGTTGTCATCATTGTCTTGCGGGTTGTCAGTGGCAAACTTGTTGGTTTCATCGGCAATGTTCTGAAACTGCTCTTCGGAGAAAAATTTGTGAAATACATCAAGCATTGTGCTGGAGTCATCTAAGTTTATTTGGACACCGTCTCCACCAGAAAACTCAAAACGGCGAGGAAAACAGTCTCGGTGTGCCCAAACTGCTGGATTAGGCACTGGAAAGGGCTGGACAACGACGTCGTGCCGCTGGTGCTGCTGGTGCTGCTGGTGCCGCTGCCTGTGCTGGAACACTTGCAGAAGACCCATCACTTGATTCATCACTTGAATCTGTTTCAGGGTCTGACTCTGAAGAAGAGGATTCCTCTTCGGAGCCACTTGAAGTAGCGTCAACAAGGTTATTGCGACCACGTTGAGATCGCAAAGATGCCAAGATTTGATGTGTATGACTCTACCAACTGATCAACCTATAAATATAACAAGTCTAGCTTTTATTTCTCCAACCATAAAGCATGAATAGGTGGTAATGAAAGGAAATGGGTTACGGGTTTCAATGGTGACAAATGGAACAAAGGTGTGCAATCATTTGCATGCTGGAGCACAGACATAAGAAAAGGGTCACAGGTTAGGTACTTGAAATTGCAAAGACGTCCAACAGCCCAAGTACAAATTTGTATAGGTATATTATAGTTGGCCAGCAAGGAGACAATGAAGACAGAAGCCGATAAGCTGATAATCCTTACAGCGTGATCAAAGAAGCTTTAGGAGTAGGCTGGATTTGTATGCAAATTAAAGAAACATGAGACCGCAGTTTTATTTATTTATTATTTTACATCTTGATTGTATTGCAACTACATGAGGTTAGGGGATATTCCACATTGACAAATTAATCAAAGCACCGAAATGATGACCGGGTCAAGGCATGAAGTACAATGTGTAACGCATTGACAGCCCACCGGAAAAGAGAGGGGAGAGCGCAGTCGGGGGGTACGGGGGCAAGGGTTGACTGTGTACAGGCAAAAGCTAGCCCACGTTGGAGATGGGTGGGAAGGGCCCAGCAGTGTGGAGTACTGGGACAGGTGTTGACCGTGTTGGCCGTGAGGTATCCCCCGTGCATCGCATCACTGGACCCGTCCGAGTACCGCAAAGATTTGAACCCGTTGTGACTTATGTATGATAAAAAGCAGATGTAAAATCACCAACAGAAGAGCACAGGCAATAATATCGGCAACAGCCATGGTAAACACACGTTACAAAATGTGAACTCGACCAGTTTAAAAACACATCAAAAAACATCAAAACAACAAGCAATACTTATCGGATAAAGCACCAAAATATATCACAAATAAGCACAGAAGCTTCCCAAACACGTCAACAATAAATAAAAAGATGATGCCAAAAACTCAGCAAAGATAAAACGGATAAAAAAAGGAAGCACTGGCAGAGAAAATAGAAGTGGCAGCTACAGAACAGCGCCATGGGGTTAGGGGTTACTAAGGGGTTAGGGGGTTAGGGGTTACGGGTTTCAATGTTGACAAATGAAACAAAGGTGTGCAATCATTTGCATGCTGGAGCACAGAAAAGAAGAAAGGGGTCACAGGTTAGGTATTTGAAATTACAAAGACGTCCACCAGCCCAGGTACAAGTTTGTATAGTCGGCCAGCAAGAAGACAATGAAGACATAAGCCGATAAGCTGATAGTCCTCATTGTTTGGGGCAGACAGCATGAACAAAGATGTATTAGGAATAGGCTGGATTAATATGCAAATCAAAGAAAAATTATGAGACCATAGTTTTATCCTCGTGCATCGCATTACTGGACCCGTCCGATTACCGATGGGTATGACCGGGATGGCTGAATATTGTTAGCATACTAGTGTTTATTGCTTTACCCTGTTTATTTTGTTACAGCCAAGTTGGCACCAAGGGGTTAGGGGTTACGGGTTTCAATGGAGACAAATGGAACAAAGGCGTTGGGGGAGTATGGGGACAAGGGTTGACCTTGTACAGGCAAAAGCTATCCCCTGACGATTAGTTGATAATCCTTATTGTTTGGGGCGGCGGCATGAACAAAGATGCGTAAGGAGTAGGCTGGATTTATATGCAAATCAAAGAAACATGAGACTGCATGCAGTTTTATTTATTATGTTACATTTTGATTTTATTACAGCAAAGAATACGAGAATGAGGTAAGGGGATTCCACATAAACAAGTGATGATAATTATACAAACAGGATGGGAACTTTGAACAATGAAAAATTCCAAAGTGTAAAAACATTGTTTTTCTGTCAGCCAGACAGGGAACCAAACCACTACATCGTCATTTTACATCAACCGTCGCAATGTCCTGACTTTGTTATCGTTTATAAATGTCATCCGGCAGCTCTAAATGTTTTTGTGGTACGTCTTTTTACGTTATCTGTCTGAAAAAGAATGTCCTAACGTGATTTCTGGAAGTGAAATTTCGAAGTGATATTTACGATGCAATTACCACTTATTCACTAGAGCATTTAACGTGATTAAAACTTGTCATTTTTGGTGTCAGGGAAAGGAAACTATATTGTTGTTCAAACACTAAAAAAACACGTTATACAGTCACCATCAATCCACTGGTGAAATTATTGTATTTATCACTAAATGCAAACCTAAATATCTTACGGACCTAAAACACATTCTACAGTCACCACAGATCCACTGGTGAACTTTACGTGATTTTCACTAAATGCACACCAACATTTGATACGCATGTAAAAGACATGATTATTTGGTTTCCACAATATGCGATTACTGCGTTGTTAAAACAGCAACAATTCTGGTTTCCAAGTCGCCACAATTCCACTGGTGGACTTTACGTGATTTTCACTAATTGCACACCAACATTTATTACGCATGTAGAAGAGTGATTAATTGGTTTCCACAATATGCGAATAGTTCGTTGTTAAAACAACAATTCTGGTTTGTCAGTCACCACAATTCCACTGGTGGACTTAACGTGAGATTTTCACTGAATGCTCACCAACATTTATTACGCATGTAAAAGACGTGATTATTTGGTTTCCACAACATGCAAATAGTTTGTTGTTGAAACATCAACAATTCTGGTTTCCTAGTCACCACCAGTCCACTGGTGAACTTTACATGATTTTCACTAAATGCACACCTTAGTCTCTTATGGTTGTTAACCACTTCACGTCGGTATTATTAAAAAAATGCTGCTCTGGGCGGTATTACTTTTTCGACAAAAATTAGGGTTTTTTTCCCCGGCGTAGGGTTAAAGTTTTTCCCCCATAATAGATCAATACACCCATGACAAGAATATTGGCGTTGGAATTTTCAAAATTCCTTCTATAGAACACCTGTGGTGTACGTTTTCATTTCGCCGTTCGCGGACAGAAATTTACGTCAACTGGCAGGGTGGAAGAAATGACCATTGCAAAACGGACGTCAACCGTCAGAAGCGATGTATAATTCAGGGATTACAGTTGTCAATAGACACATGTGAAACAAAGAAAGGGAAAACATGGTGGTGCTGGCATGCAGTATCCCGGGAAACGCGTCACCGAGTCCGCCTGAATGGACAACGTGGTGGAGGTTGGGGAGTACACGGACAAGTTTTAACCGGGTCGGCCATGAGTTATCCCCCCGTGAAACGCATTGCCGGACCCATCTGAGTACCAATGGATGTGATCAGGATCGTTAAATGTTAGTATATATATTATTTTCCCATTTTTATTTTGTTACAGCTAAGAAGGGCACTAAGGGGTTACAAGTTTCAATGTTGACAAATGGAACAAATTAGGTGTGCAATCATTTGCATGCTGGAGGACAGACAGAAGAAAAGGGTCACGGGTTAGGTATTTGAAATTGCAAAGATGTCCACCAGCCCCAGTTAAAATATTGAGATCTTAGCAACGGTTCTTTTCAGATGCAACTCTTATTCCAAAATATATTTACACATGGTTGTACCCTAGAGATTCTACACATCAAATCATGGCATCTTTGCTAAACAAGTTCAATACAGTTCAGTTCAACACAGTTATATACAGTTCAATGCAATAGAGTTCAAAAATCTTGCTCGGTGTGGTATGTCTTGAAGCATGGCTCAATACCTAGGGGAACATTGCAAATGTCACACTGGTACCTGGTCTCTCTCCTCCGCTTTGATGCTTTGCAGACTACACATCTCTTGCTAGGCCTTGGTCTGTTGGCGGGAGACTAACAGGAAAATGTCTTCCCGATAGTCTATTTGGACTGGGTAGTGCGCGAGGTCTTCCTCGGGTTGTATAAACTGGCAAAGCGACTGTCTCCAGAATTTCTCTGACGAGAATTTCTCTGACGAGAGACATTCTAAAATCGTAATAATGTAGTTCATGGTGGCCCTGAAGCTTGTACAAGATGAATGAATTAACCAAACAAAGGTCAAGAAGATAGAAAAATACCTTCTTGTACCACTTCGCAGATCTCCTCACACTGCAGTGGCAGGATGCAAGTTGGTCGGACAGATCTACTCCTCCCTTTCCCTTGTTGTAGTCGAGAATGCAAGGTTTCTCAACAGTGTTTCCGTCCTTGTCTGTTCTTCTAGACTCCTCCCTCGATGCCGAGTGCATGGTTGACAACATTCTCACATCTTTCCTTTCTTTCCACACAAGTGCGAGTAGACCTCTGGTACTGGAGCGGTAGGCAATCTCTCCCTTCTTCAATTTGAACTTTTTTAAGTCTGCATGCATCTGCTTTCGGTTCAGCCGGACAGTTCCACAGGCATTGGTGCGCCTGGCTCTAAGACAGGGGAATAGATCAGGGCTGCTAAACCAGTTGTCAACGAAGATGTTGTACCCTTTGTCGAGTAGATCTTCGTTCAGATCAGGAACATCACTTGTACTTGTACCCGGCTGCCTCACCGCTGCTCTGGCATGTCATGTACACCTTGATGCCAAATCGTGCTCTTTTTGCAGGGTTGAACTTTTTGAACTTGAGTCGCCCATGGAATTTCCAAAGCGACTCATCCGTGGATATATCTTGTGAAGGAATGTACACAGTCTTGAAGTTGTCATTGTTGTTGAAGTGTAGATAACTTCGCAACTAAAGAAACTGGTCCCTTGGCATTGTTTTTCAAAAAAATGGACTCTCTATCATGGGTTCCCTACTCCAGAAGAATCGCATATCTGGTTTAGTGGTGACACCCATCAAAATGTGCAGCGCTATAAGTGCAAACCAGTCTCTTATGTGGTTGTCATCATTGTCTTGCGGGTTGTCAGTGGCAAACTTGTTGGTTTCATCGGCAATGTTCTGAAACTGCTCTTCGGAGAAAAATTTGTGAAATACATCAAGCATTGTGCTGGAGTCATCTAAGTTTATTTGGACACCGTCTCCACCAGAAAACTCAAAACGGCGAGGAAAACAGTCTCGGTGTGCCCAAACTGCTGGATTAGGCACTGGAAAGGGCTGGACAACGACGTCGTGCCGCTGGTGCTGCTGGTGCTGCTGGTGCCGCTGCCTGTGCTGGAACACTTGCAGAAGACCCATCACTTGATTCATCACTTGAATCTGTTTCAGGGTCTGACTCTGAAGAAGAGGATTCCTCTTCGGAGCCACTTGAAGTAGCGTCAACAAGGTTATTGCGACCACGTTGAGATCGCAAAGATGCCAAGATTTGATGTGTATGACTCTACCAACTGATCAACCTATAAATATAACAAGTCTAGCTTTTATTTCTCCAACCATAAAGCATGAATAGGTGGTAATGAAAGGAAATGGGTTACGGGTTTCAATGGTGACAAATGGAACAAAGGTGTGCAATCATTTGCATGCTGGAGCACAGACATAAGAAAAGGGTCACAGGTTAGGTACTTGAAATTGCAAAGACGTCCAACAGCCCAAGTACAAATTTGTATAGGTATATTATAGTTGGCCAGCAAGGAGACAATGAAGACAGAAGCCGATAAGCTGATAATCCTTACAGCGTGATCAAAGAAGCTTTAGGAGTAGGCTGGATTTGTATGCAAATTAAAGAAACATGAGACCGCAGTTTTATTTATTTATTATTTTACATCTTGATTGTATTGCAACTACATGAGGTTAGGGGATATTCCACATTGACAAATTAATCAAAGCACCGAAATGATGACCGGGTCAAGGCATGAAGTACAATGTGTAACGCATTGACAGCCCACCGGAAAAGAGAGGGGAGAGCGCAGTCGGGGGGTACGGGGGCAAGGGTTGACTGTGTACAGGCAAAAGCTAGCCCACGTTGGAGATGGGTGGGAAGGGCCCAGCAGTGTGGAGTACTGGGACAGGTGTTGACCGTGTTGGCCGTGAGGTATCCCCCGTGCATCGCATCACTGGACCCGTCCGAGTACCGCAAAGATTTGAACCCGTTGTGACTTATGTATGATAAAAAGCAGATGTAAAATCACCAACAGAAGAGCACAGGCAATAATATCGGCAACAGCCATGGTAAACACACGTTACAAAATGTGAACTCGACCAGTTTAAAAACACATCAAAAAACATCAAAACAACAAGCAATACTTATCGGATAAAGCACCAAAATATATCACAAATAAGCACAGAAGCTTCCCAAACACGTCAACAATAAATAAAAAGATGATGCCAAAAACTCAGCAAAGATAAAACGGATAAAAAAAGGAAGCACTGGCAGAGAAAATAGAAGTGGCAGCTACAGAACAGCGCCATGGGGTTAGGGGTTACTAAGGGGTTAGGGGGTTAGGGGTTACGGGTTTCAATGTTGACAAATGAAACAAAGGTGTGCAATCATTTGCATGCTGGAGCACAGAAAAGAAGAAAGGGGTCACAGGTTAGGTATTTGAAATTACAAAGACGTCCACCAGCCCAGGTACAAGTTTGTATAGTCGGCCAGCAAGAAGACAATGAAGACATAAGCCGATAAGCTGATAGTCCTCATTGTTTGGGGCAGACAGCATGAACAAAGATGTATTAGGAATAGGCTGGATTAATATGCAAATCAAAGAAAAATTATGAGACCATAGTTTTATCCTCGTGCATCGCATTACTGGACCCGTCCGATTACCGATGGGTATGACCGGGATGGCTGAATATTGTTAGCATACTAGTGTTTATTGCTTTACCCTGTTTATTTTGTTACAGCCAAGTTGGCACCAAGGGGTTAGGGGTTACGGGTTTCAATGGAGACAAATGGAACAAAGGCGTTGGGGGAGTATGGGGACAAGGGTTGACCTTGTACAGGCAAAAGCTATCCCCTGACGATTAGTTGATAATCCTTATTGTTTGGGGCGGCGGCATGAACAAAGATGCGTAAGGAGTAGGCTGGATTTATATGCAAATCAAAGAAACATGAGACTGCATGCAGTTTTATTTATTATGTTACATTTTGATTTTATTACAGCAAAGAATACGAGAATGAGGTAAGGGGATTCCACATAAACAAGTGATGATAATTATACAAACAGGATGGGAACTTTGAACAATGAAAAATTCCAAAGTGTAAAAACATTGTTTTTCTGTCAGCCAGACAGGGAACCAAACCACTACATCGTCATTTTACATCAACCGTCGCAATGTCCTGACTTTGTTATCGTTTATAAATGTCATCCGGCAGCTCTAAATGTTTTTGTGGTACGTCTTTTTACGTTATCTGTCTGAAAAAGAATGTCCTAATTTGACATCTTTTTACGTCTGTAGGCAGCACGGTTGCAAATTTTCGAAAAGCTGCATAACGGATATCGACATCAACCGTACCTCCGTTCCGCAAAATTTTGTGGAAATTTCCGTCATCCGACGTGAAGTGGTTAAACACGTGATAATTTGGTTTCAACAATTTGCGAATACTACGTTGTTGTTACACCAACAAATCTGGTTTTCTAGTATTTACCAATCCACTGGTGAACTTTACGTGATTTTCACTTTTTGCACACCTTCGTCTCTTACGGTTGTTAAACACGTGATTATTTGGTTTCAACAGTATGCGAATACTGTGTTGTTGATACACAAACAAATCTGGTTTTCCAGTCTCTACCAATCCACTGGTGAACTTTACGTGATTTTCACTAAATGCAAACATTGGTCTCTTACGGAGGTTAAACACGTGATTATTTTGATTCAACAATTTGCGAATACTGCGTTGTTGGAACAACAACAATTCTGGTTTCCCAGTCACCACCAATCTACTGGTGAACCTTACTTGATTTTTACTAAGTGCACACCTACATTTCTTACGCATGTAAAAGACTTGACTATTTGGTTTTCCCAACATGCGAATAGTTTGTTGTTGAAACACCAACAAATCTGGTTTCCCAGTCACCACCAATCCACTGGTGAACTTTACGTGACTTTCAGTTGTTACACACCTATGGTTATTCTACATAGTTAAACGCGTGTTTTTTTTGTTTTCATAATATGCAAATATTTTTTTGTTGAAACGCCAACAATTCTAGTTTTACAGTGACCACCAGTCCACCGGCTAGTGAATTTTACGTGATTTTCATATAATGCACACCTCGGTTATCTTATGGATGTTATTAAACAAGTTATCAAACAAGTTACAATATGCGAATAGTTCGATTTTGAAACACCAACAACTCTGGTTTCACAGGCACCACCAGCACTACCAACTTTAATATTATTGTATATAACATTTTGTCAAACAAATTGCAATGATGCAACCACTATCTTTTGGGTCCTTAAAAGAACCACATAAATTGTTTTAATGTAACTGCAGACATCTTATGCCATCTATGAAATGTACTAAAAATAATAACCCTCTCTGCCCGGGGCCCGTTAGCGCCCTCGACCCCTATTTTCCCTCGTCCGGGATGCGTGCTCTCCCTTGACCAGACTCCCGACCCTTCTGCTACTACCACTTCATGGTGAACTGACAGAACATCAACTTGCTCAAACTTTCCACTCTCCTGCCGAAAAGATTAGTTAATATATTCATTCATCGTAATTGTTCTTATATATTATTTCCATATGTTGGACGGCAATTTATCAAGTTTCATTTATATTTTTTAATTGTCACACTTTACATTTTAACAATTGACTAGCACAAGTTTAGTAGAATGTAGCGCCCTCCTGCGCTTTATAATTTCCAATAATTATTGCCAGATGTCATGCCTTTTAGTTTGAAATAAAATACTTACAAACAATTCAGCCATTTGAAAGTCACGCTATCTGTTTCACTATGTACCGGAAATTTACAATATTATAAAAGAAAAAGTTTAACCATTGAACCCTTTTTTTCTTCAAGACTCTGACTTTTTGTACTTTATTTACAAATAAAATGCTTTGTAAGGGATTGTAAGTGCACCAACTTTTTTGTATGCCTCACATTTCCAAACTCTGAAGTTTTTTGTTTTTAGAAATCTGCTTCCCAGGTGAAAATTCCAGTTGAAACCAGTTAAACAGTCAACTGGTTTCAACTGTTTTAAACTGGAATTAACTGGT
>JAUELU010093426.1:0-13067 GCA_032357145.1 Evasterias troschelii
TAGTATTTCGAGGTAACGAAATAGTATTTCGAGGGAACGAAATAATTTGGATATTTTTTTTACCTTTTCACATTTTTAACTTGTCCCTTTAGGGGCTCCGTATAAAGGCACTGACATGCGCAGTTAAAATCCACACTTCAGAGCATATAAGCATGGTTAACTAAACAATGCCAAGCTGTCGTTTAATAATTTCACTTCATACGAACATAGTCAATCCCCTGTTGAACTTTGCTGTATTTAGTGTGCCTTGAAAACTCACAGGTGTTGGGGAGTTTTTTTAATCACTGAAATTTCACAAAGCACTAAAGATACATCTGGAGATGAGTTGTCGGTATCGCTAAAGTGATTTGTATTGTGACACCACACTTTGCTTGGCAATTAAAAATTAGTTGCAGTTGAGATCAGTTTATCTCGTTGTAAAAAACAAGCCCTGATCCGGTAAGGATATGGAATGATATAAAAACGTGTTTAAATGATGTACAGAAATGTACTATTGGGATCATGTAGATGTTGTTGCACAGTATAGGGCCAGCACACTCTATACTCTGCAATGGGATGCAAAAAGAGATTTGGAGAGAAATCTTCATTGTCTTGATATCTACAGGAGAGTCACCTGGTTCATTGCTTGTTTTAATATAATAACTTGTTCCAGTTAATCAATTAACACTGTCAGTTTGTCATACCGATCTGTATGAAACACCTGTTTGAAAAGACAGCCTTTTATCACAAGCCGACAGACAAGATAGAAACAGCTGCCTCTCTTACAAAGAAATTAAACTCACTTGAAGACATCCATAGACTTATCTTCGAATAATCCCCTGACGACCTCAGAAATGGTGCAAGACGGGTATAGGCCTATGACTACGTAATACCGATACGTCAATTCGCATTTACAGTTGCCGGAAAGAAGACCAAAAACGCTGTTTTGGAAACATCTCATTCCGATTCAAATCGAATCAAATCAAGTCAAGTCAAATCAAATCAAATCGGAACTGTGAAGGTTGTCCGAAAACAACTACTAGAATTAGAATAACAAGCACAAGGAGGCAAGGAGGAAGATGCAGATTCAGCAACAACAACATCGGCAACATCGCATCAACACAAAAACAAAAACAAAAACAAACAAGCAAACAACATCAACAACATCAACAATAACAACAAGACTGACGATAAATCCAACTATCGCCACAGTACCTCAACAAACAAGCGGTAAGCGACGAAAACAGAGAAATACAAGACAAACACAAATAAAAAGCCCAAAGAAAATGAGAAAACATAAATAATAAGTGACTGAAAGCGCGGTGTCTCACCCAGAAATAAGAAATTTGATTTACGGTAGACGCCGTGAGAAGAAATTGCGTGTTTATAAGAGGTGACTCGTTCTGTAAGCACAGGTTCATCCACAACGAACTTTTACCCAGTGTCTTGATGAGTGCTTCTTATAATTGAAGAGCCTTGGCTCGAAGAACGACAGGTAGTTTGATTACTTCGCCTCCTACAAATCAAACACTTTGGATTGAACTTGGAGAATCAGGGCACGACGTCAACGTTCTTCTTGAACAGTTATGACTAGGGTGGTGGGGATTAAGATCGGGTAGTGAAGGAAACGGTAATTAGAAGAGTCTTGATTTATTAAACGATGTTTTATACTCCTCCTACCGAGTACTTCTCAAGACCAGATGTTTGTGCACTAAATTGTGTTTATGTCTCTAAATCTGAACGTGTATGGATTAAAGAATGATGTGGAGAAATACTAACGACGAGCAATCTAGTTAAGAAATGACCCCTCGCCACTTGTCAAAATAAAATGTTGATCTACGACTTAGTATGTTATGCAGTATATAGTAAACATAGCACAATGTAAGTTATTCATTTATTAATTGCAACATCTTAATATACTGGTCAAAAAAGATCAGCAAAAACTGTTTGACATCAATGGCTATTATATGCAACAGACTAAAGAAAAAACAGATAAAAAATAAAAAACAAACCAGTTTCTTGTTTAAGCATTTAAAAGTGTCAATGGAGGATAGATTTTGAATTGGTGAAGGAATATTGTTCCCAACTTTAGCATTGGCGAACTTAAAAGATAGCTTTAAAAAACTCAACGCTGTGTTTAGGGAAAACGACATTAGGACAGTCTGAATTTCTTGTATTATTACAATGCCTGTCCGAGTGCACTTCTACTTCATCACAAAGTCAACTTGGAGCAAGCACACAATTGATGACATTTATACCTGTCGTATAAAAGGTTGTTAATTAAAAACCAAGGAAATCAAAACAATTTCACCTTAACCCGTACCCCTGACCTTATTTTTGATTAATTTGTGTCTCTCAAGGCCGAGGAAAGGGGAAACACGTTTATTTACAAGTGAAAATACAAATATCATCTGAGTAGGTTGCTGACAACGCAGGTCCATGTTAATCAAGGTTTTTAAATTTAATATATAAACCTTTCTACGGTTGGGTATATATATAGCTGCATTCAGAGATCAATTGGGACAAATTCAATTGAAACTTGTTTGTGAATGTTAAAAGTCACCCGAACTGATTTCTGATGAGTTATTTCTTTCGATCCACGCGCATGGATTGAGTGTTTTCCATCGGTGAATAGCGCAGTGTCAAATCAAATGTTTGTTCTCTCATATAAAGTATAGTGGAATGACGCATTTGACCAGAGCTAGTTGCAGCGAATATCCCAGTTGTCCCACTGTACGATTCTCACCGGTGCATCAGCTAATTGGGATGTGGGGCGTGCACCAAGCTGACAGCGTATTCGTTTTCTTCATTTTGGCGCTTTTTTTAAAGCCTTGGTACCGAGGGACACGAGTGATGACATTTGGAGTGATTTCCACCTGTTAGGACCGCCACACTTTATTGTTATCACTTTAAGTGACAAATGGTATAGAGATTAACAGAGAACAACCTTTCAGATTTAAGTCTTCTAAATTGTTGGATTGCTTTGCTGACAGCGATATTTCAATTGAAGACTTTTTTGGGGCAAATTGATCCAATTCTAGCCCGTCATAAACAAATCCGAATTACTTGCCGCTGGAATTCCTTCAAATAGCTTTATCGGGGTAAATGATGTAGGTCTGCCGGATTGGAATTACTAAAATTGATTTCTTTTATCTGGAATATCAATGGTGATTGGTCGATGACGTTGTTTCCCTCAAGGCATGTTTTCCTGTCTACCTTAAAGGTGCGTCGTATAAGCCTGTATGTGTAACTTTGATGATAGTCTGGTACCATTAGTCTAACTCACAATAAAGCAGGTGGCCAACATTGGTAATTTTTAAAAACCAGTGTCCGCACTTTGTTTGTGTCCACGTTTGCCTGCTTGTGGCTCTATTTGTCTTGTTATCCTGTATCCTTTAAGGCACTGGACACGTTTGGTAATTACTCAATTATATAATAGCATACAAACTTACTTGGTAACGAGCAACGGAGAGCTGTTGATAGTAAACACATTTTGAGAAACAAATCCCTCTGAAGTAACGTAGTTTATGAAAAAAAAGGTAATTTCTCACTAAAATATTTGAATCTGAAAAAGACTTCAGGCCTCAAACCTTTTTCAGGCATCTGAAAGCACACAAATTTGTGCAACAAGGGTGTTTTTTCTTTCATTATTTTCTTGCACCTTCGAAGACCAATTGAGCCCAAATTTTCACAGGTTTGTTACTTTATGCATATATGTTGGGGTACACCAAGTGAGAATACTGGTCTTTGACAATCACCAAACGTGTCCAGTGCCTTTAAGTTACTTTGCTTCACATTTTGTATTTTTGTATTTTGTATACAACTTGGTATAGGATTTTATTATGTCTGACACTCCATGATGACATTTTTAAACAACTTTTGTCTTAACCCAAACAATTTTAAATGTTTATATGTACTTTTGTCCGAAGATTAAAAATAAATAAATAAACTTATTTGTACATTAAATAAAAACTGTGAGATTTAAACTTAATCTGCAAAATAAAAGGAATGACGAGAAAAACGCTGGAAAAAACACCTTCCCTGTTTTCAAACATCAGCTCGCGTGATCAAAACTAATTTCCCGCGAGACCAAAACTAACTGTTTTATTAATAGCTCAAAACCTATGCAGTTGCATTTCAGACACAAATATTTACAGGGAAGTTTTCCCATTACCATCTTATACCGTGTCCATTATGTGTAATTCTGTGATTTTTTTCTTACTTTCAATCTTTACCAATGTTTATGGAAACCATTTTACAGGAAATAATCATTGTAATCTTAGAAGGACTAGAAACACCGCGCTTTCGTTTCAAGAAAACACACTTTAACACCGACCTGTAATACGTATTAATTCTCGGCGGATATTTTTTAAATAGATACCATCGACTACCGGTTTATGTTTTTAACGGTCAAATAAATAAGCAACGCACGCCGTAAATGGATTAATTGTCAAGACGCAAATGTGCGCTGAAGTAACGCATATCGGTGCATTAGCAAAGCGGAACCTACGCAGGTGACGGTAGTCTAATGTTTGTACGAGGTATCAAGGTCAGAACTGTTTGAATAGGAAACACGGATAGATGGACAGCTTGGTTAAATGGCAACGCTTCCGATGAAAATTAAGAACTGACCTGTACATAACAAACCAAACACGTAGCCTACTCCTGTTATTGAGCGTTGAAAAGATAAAACAACAATCAGTGGCCTTCACAAACGTACCGTTCGAATCAACCTGACTTTGAGCGCTGTGTGTAATAGAAAAAGAAGTCTTGTTTTAGCCAAGTCCATACGGTGAGTGTGATTGATAATTTATAAAGCATTTTGAAATTAATGTAATGAGTTAAGAAATGAATGATTATACTGATTGTCTATTGCAACGCGGACGCAGCTCAATTTCTACCAAGGAGTTGGTCAATAAGACGTTATAATGACTTGGCTTTAGCCTTTACACGGCAATGAGGAGTCCATTCATTGTGTTTCATTTCATTTCCTTTCCTTTCCTTTCCTTTCCTTTCCTTTCCTTTCCTTTCCTTTCATTTCATTTCATTTCATTTCATTTCGTTTCATTTCATTTCATTTCTATCATTTCATTTCATTTCATTTCATTTCACTTAATTTCATTTCATTTCATAATTTCATTTCATCATTTCATTTCATTTCATTTCATTTCATTTCATTTCTTCTGGTTGTGAAGCCAAGGACTCTAAGAAAAGCGAACTTAATCACTGTACTAGCCAAGAACCCAATGGAGAGAAGACAAAGAAGGAAAACCCCAGAGAATTATTCCAGGGAAAACCCACGCAGTCAGGTAGGGACTGAAAACACAAAGTACCCTCAGTGTGATTCGAACCGGGGTCATAGAGGTGGAAGGTGATGAAACAACCTTTGCACCAACCTGACCACCCAGTCAAATTTACCAAGCAGTTTAAAAAGGCTCCCGTTTCCTACCTGCTAGCTGTGGATCTCTCGCGAGAACAAGACGTCATCATGTACATTCAACTCTACATTCTTGCACAATCACAGATTACTAATTTGTTTGATTTTTTTTCGTTTTATTTAGCCAGGGTAAATGAACTGTTTTAATGTACCGTTTCTCCTTGGAGCCGTATATAACAAGCAATACATAATACACTCGAATAAAATACAAAAGCAGCTAGAAATCACCTAAAAGAACACATACAGTTCTAAGAAGTACATAACGAACCCCTAAAAGTAAAAAAAAAAACATAAACAACACACCCAATCACAAAATGAGCGTTAGACAAAGGGGGGATTGGGGGGATTAATAAAAATTCTAACAAGTACATAAGTAGGCTTCGACAACAAACAAAATATGTATTGAGCGACGTTCGGAGGCCAAGACAGCTGGCTTAAATGAGACACAAGCCATGTCATGTCCTCCAAGACAAGTTTTGTACACCACTTAGCGGCAAACTCCAAGAACTTATTGGAACCTCAGGATCACACAGAAAGCATTAATGACACAAATCACAAAAAACGACAGCATTGATTCGCAATAAATACAGTCTATACAACATGAACCGGAGTTACTCCGAACTCACGTCTCGCTGCCAGTCTATTTCACTCCTTAAAAAACACAAAAAGGAAATGCATGACGAAAACTAATTGGTAAAGTTTCCACGATTCAATATGGATATTCATTTTTGACACGTCTTGAAGATTAGTCAAATAGATCCATTTGGTCTCCAGGCCCTTTCAATTATTTGGCTACTTAGCAGCGATGCGTTGATTCTCAAAACACGCTACGGGACATGCCAACTTCCACAGGATTGACTTTTACATTGGCCACTGTCTGATCATAATTGAGTCTTTAATTAAAATGCAAATCCTTTCAAACCCTCCAGGAAATACTGTCTTCCTTCTGAGATGTCATAAACCCTAAAACAGCCGTAGCCGCATTTCATTTGAGCTGATGATAAGTCTGCAGGAACGAGAACACCTTTCGGTTGAAAATCTTTCAGACGATTTCATCCAGACACTTCTGTAAACAAGACCACTGTAATAAGCAGCAGTGCTGTAGTCGGGTCCCTGTTGTCCGAGTCCGAGTCTGAGTCCGAGTGCAAGTCCAGCAAAAAAAAAAAGGACTCGAGACCGGTCTCGAGTCTGTGAGTGGACTAGAGTCCCCCAGCGCTGATAAATATACGAGTTTGACAAGGGGGGTGGGGATATCAAGTTGAGTTTGTACTCGATGCCGATGTGATACAAATCATTTCAATTAAACTCGATTCAATTTAATTAAGTTCAGTTCAGTTCAGTTCAGTCAAATTCAGTTAAATTGAATTCAATTAAACTCAATTCAATTTAATTCAATTCAATTCAATTCAATTAAATTGAACACAATGCAATTCAATTGATCTTGATTATATCCTCAAAGGGTAATTAAAATGCCCATATACTGAAAGAAAAAAAATTGAAACGTTATGAGAACACAATGTTAACAATAATTGGTTCTTACATAGGGCACATATCCTAGTGGCTAGATTAAGGCATTTTATAACAATGATATTCCTGTTCTTAGACCATTCCTCTAACTTTCTCAACTCCCTTGGGAGTATACAAACTCAAGCTGCTTAAATCAAAGCTAAGGGGGTAAATCCAACACAATACTGTTTCAGGCCTAACAGGTTCCAACTTATATATCTGGTTAAAGAGAAGCAAATATGGTTAAGTACCTTGCTCAAGAACATAAGTGTCATGACCAGGAATCGAACCCACCACACTCCGATGATTCAACCATGAAAATTTGAGTCTGAATGCAGTAGACCGCTCGACCACGAAACACCATAATGTCGACGTCTGGTGAAAATTTTATTTGCATGTTTAACTCCTCTTTGTTCTTACACTAATGAAATGCAGCAAATGAGGTGTGGATACATGGATAGGTGCTGGCCATTCCGTCTCACCCGACCCCGCCCAGTCCCCACCCAATACTTCCAAAGGGGTCGAACCACCCAAAGATCAAAAGTTTGACCAATAAGTCGCAACTCATGGTTGAACAACATTAAGAAATATTGCTAACAAAAGAACCACCTCTTCTTTTTTGTTTTGATGACAAATTTACATCTAAGTAAACACTTTGAAAGAAGCTGCCGATGAAAGTACCCAATATACTTGGTGGGATGGTCTTTGTAGTTACATATTTCATACTTGTTATAATTTCTATGGTCTGGGTTGAGGAAGGTCACAAAATGTCATAACGCTCTG
Source organism: Evasterias troschelii (assembly GCA_032357145.1). NCBI lineage: Eukaryota > Metazoa > Echinodermata > Asteroidea > Forcipulatida > Asteriidae > Evasterias > Evasterias troschelii. Next base: position 7,706 of record JAUELU010093426.1, read on the forward strand.
TCTACTCTACTCATCCCATCCAAGGAAATTTGCTCCTTAACATCAAGAAGAAAAAAAATCGAAATTATTACTTTTCAATATCTTATTAATGTCGGTGTGCGTGTACATATATCGAACTTCACTGTCCTCGCGACCGAGATGTGCCAGCCGTCCCAGTCGCATCCATTACGTGCTCCGATGGCCCCACTCCTAATGGAATTGCCTCCCTAAGAAGTCACTGAAGGGGGTTATTAAATTCATCGTTCATCATCTTGAAGACGCGACACCAGACTTGCAGTTTACTAGTACTCCTCTCACGTTCATGGTTAAAGTTTGTTACCTCCAAAATGTATCAAAGGGTATGTAAAACATTGGTGAGATTGAAAATATAAATGTTCACAGATTTGCACATAACTTAAATGGTATAAAGATGGTCATGGTGGAAAATTCACTTGAAATAGTTTTGCTGGAAATGCCATAGTTTTTTAGGAAATGAGTATAACAACAGTCTTGATAAAGAAAACAGATTATAGGGGTTTTCACTGTTTTCTCGTGACTCCGAATACCGATTTAGCTGAAAGTTTCGGTCACATCAAGTGTGGGTACAGGTCTTTGGCAATAGACCCTTCCTATGAAATATTGAAATTGCACATCACGCGTGCGCACTTACACCGCTGGTTGGCAAAATGATTGTGTGGGGCTGATGGTGGCGTGACGCAGACGCGCTTGTGTGTCTACTTAGTGCACAACCCCTATGACGTTTGCCGACCAGCAGGGTCTGTACCCATGCGTGAATGTCATTAGCATATTTCATGGGAAGGGTCTATTACCAATATTGTACACACCCTTTTAAAGTCTTAACTTCATTGATGGGGAGTCTCTTCGGGATACACTGCCAAAAGTTGGGTGTTAGAATTGACAACGTGGGTGTTGCCACATGTATATGATAACAAGAGAAACCAAATTTACATATATGATGTTAAAACAACACAAATTTCTTCGAACACTCTTAAGTGGGTGTTATTTTAATGCCATATGATGTTAACTTTGATTCTGTCTTTGGTATCTATATGTGACAAAACAAATGGTATCAATTTTAACACCCAAGTTTTTGCAGTGTCATATTGCCTCATCTTGAGAGCATTTCATCAAAAGGCTGGGCATTTTTAAGAAGCCGCTTGAAATGTTCGCTGATTTTACTTCCTTGCATATTAATATGTTCATCTTCACTAAGACTAAAAGATTCCCCAGGCGAGACAAGTCTCAGACGGTGTTTTGACTGATGCACTCTGAAGTCTAAATGGAAAATTTAAAATCAGGTTTATCCGCGGTGTGGTATATACATCGCTCTTAATTAATTTGAACACTGCTCTGTCATTTTTCTGGGTGATAAATACCAGCCACTAGATAATACCTACATGCAGTTTCTAATAAAATTTACCCCTCGGGTCTCAAAGTATTGGCGCTATCCATTGCTAGACCCACATATTAACAAATAGACTGTGTGCTAGTCTCGGGCGTATCGAAAACGAGAAAAACTCGGAAAAAACCTACACTTTTCTTTGAAATCAATTCTATCTACTCAATTCTACTTTACACAAAATTCTTAAAGCACAAAAATACTCATGGCAATCGTTATAAATCCAATTTCAATTTATATACAATACAAACAATCAGTGGAAATTAACGTTGAAACGAAAATTAAATCTTTGGACGAGGATGATTATTTTTGGAGACCCCCTGAGGGGAATCACGCCCGAGTCTGTTGGACCATTACATTAGATTTAATGAAAACATAAACGTCAGTTTGGCAACATTCTTAATTAAATACAAATAACCGGAACTTCAGAGATCAAGTTTTTGGTTTTCTTCGTTGAAAATTTATAACTTTCGTGTATTTCGTGGCTAGATTTTAGTTTCCCTGCATTCAGGTGCAGGATTTTGCCTACTTAACTGTAGGCAGGAGTTGGGCTATACATTTATAACCTGGCCACAGGTCATGTGCTAGTAGACTAATGTCACTGGCTTAATTTAGGTCACAGGCTAAATTTTGGGGTCAAACATAATCATGTATATTTGGTGCAAAGTAGTAGCCTTTGGTCTTGAGTTTTTAACCCACCATGCGGTTTTCCAGAGACAGACTGGAAAAAATGTATTTTAAACTAGACAAATATTGACACCTAATTAAAAAACAAGAGTGGGTAGCGAAGTTCTTAGTTTGTAATTAATCTATAATAAGACCTCATTGGGAATTGCGCTAGTATTGATTTTGCCAATGACCTGAAGGCATGGCCTGTTATCTGAAATACGAAATCACCAGAAACGTATACTGTTACTGTTTTTGCAATGCCAAATATATATTTAAATATATTTGAAAGCATTTTACGAAAGCTTTGGCACTTGCATAATAGCAACTAAATTTTGCAGAGAAACCAAAACTGTTTTCTTATACTTAAAATGTTTGTGTGAGAACTTTCTCAAACATATTTCAAGAAATAAACGTAAAATGTGTACTGCTGTATCGAACGGCTGCACAGCCATAAAATGCAGCTAAAATATTGCACCTGAATGTAACGCTGGACATGGTTGGAGCATAGAGGATGGAGTTAGTCTATTCCGTGACAAATTGACGATACACCCATTTAACAAGCACCCTAACAGCACAAACACAGAGCACACATGGAATTGCAATCCACCCTCTCCAGGAAAGCGGTAATGCTTTTAGGAGAGTACACCAATGCAAGATGGCTTCATTATAGGTACAGATTTGCGGCTACATTTAAGTCCAGAACACAGTTCGGTTTCGGGTTACTCTTTGGGCTCCCAACACTAGGGGGATATATCGGAACCATTCAATCTCCCGTGTGGCACAATATAGAGGATATTGAACTCGTTTCGTTATTCTACCTGTGTTTCAACTGCGTGATATTTGCGTGGGAACATGAGATGTTATCTAGATCACCGCTTGAGGGCGTATGAGCGCGCTTAAGTTTCCCTCTTGTGTCTGTCATCGCATCTTGAAGGGAGTATCTTTTTATAGATCTTTGGGCTACGATGCTGTAAGAGGACTAAGGAGAATGTTTGGGTTTCCCTTGCCAGAAAGAAGAAAACAGTGGGAGGAAGATAAGAGGGGTAATAGAAGATGAAGACATTATTCCCTACAGACACTTAAGCAAACTTTTGTTGTGGATATCTAGAAAATGAGCAGCTGAAACTGTGATGTTATAACAATAATTCAAAGTCTATTTTGTTGTTGGTGTTGTTGTTGTTGTTGTTGTTGTTGTTTTTGTTGTTGTTGTTGTTTTCCTTATGGCATTTTTTTATTGACCCACAGCACTGTTTTTCATGTTTGGCCGTAACTGGTGGGATTGGGTTGGTTTAATCGTCATAAAACTTGTAGTTCAACATTCAATAAAAAATGCCGTCAGCCATCTTTGGTCGGAAATGTCTTAGGATTCACTTGAAACGAAATACGAGTCAATATTGAAAACCCTTCAGGGAATAGTCACAATAATTGTTACTACACAGTACTCTGATTGGCTATGTGTAGGAAACATGACAGTGGTTAAATACAACCCACCGGGCCTCTGTTTTTAGCCTCCAGTGTTTTGTGTATTTTTTTTCCACGAGGAATGAATGAGTGCGAAAACGACCCGTTGTCAGTCAATGGTACACAATAATTACCATCACACGACAATGACTCACAAAGTTTCTATATAAAAATAGTACTATTCTACCGCTGCCCCTTCTACGACTAGAGCTGTCTATGACTATGGGGCGCCCTCTGCTCTAATTTCCAGAGAAGCAGACATTTTCTGGTCCCCTGTCTTTATCCACAAGGATGAAGACTGGCATTGGTCATACAGGCCCAATGATTTCATTAGATAAACAAGCAGTGACGTAAGCTGGTCCGAATCTGTGTTATGATTGGTCCACTCTGAAGTGACGTAGTTTGTCTGCCACCAATTTCAGATCGTCTGCAGGCAAGTCTGCATAATGTATGTTGTTTTATTACTACAAATCTCCGTCCATGTGAATTGAATGTGAGGTCAAAGGTACACCTGACAGGATCCTGCTAGGTGCTCAAGGCCGGTATCAGATGTTCAGGCTAATAAACGTCTGGTCAGACAAAGCACCAGAAGATACACAAGCCCCCACGCCTGCACCCTGTCTCACATCAAACACACTTTGGTTGTTTCTAACCGTTTCAGTGAGCTGTCATCCAACATGTTTGTTTTTCAACGGTCTCTTGCTGGTTGTCCAAGAGGTATAACAGATTAGTTATGTCTTCTAATCATATCAATTGTTGTTGTTTTATTTGTTTTGTTCTTGTATCAAGAGGGGTCTCCACTCTGCAAGCTATGCTTTTTTGAGACCTCCATCCACAGACACTGTCATGTGCAAGTTATTACAATTATATATTATGTATTATATAGTATACTCATGTTTTTGTCTCTGCGTATGATGGAAACAATTATACAGAAGAAGATGAGGAATAATGATTGACCAAACGGCATCGCCTCTCCCTTTTTTCAACATCTTGCAACCATCTCAAATGAAAATAATACGAAGCTTCATCCGGCGCCCTCTACCGAAGCAGCTTCACCCTGGAAGTCCTCGGCCTTGTTTCCCACTTTCCCGCAACTTATTGTCAATCAAGGTCCTAACGTCTTCACATAGTCGTCCTTCTTTTTAAAATAAAAGAATTACTCTGTTGTAGCTCTTCTTCCCCCCCCCCCCCCCTCCTTAGACCTCACCTTGATGGCCTCTTTAAAAGCCTTTTGACTTCCACAACAGATTAATTGTTCTATAGTTCATGATGTTTTCAAAATAAAATAATCCTCGGAGGTTAGGCTCAAGTCCGTCATGTAAAAACGAAACAAAACCGTTATATAGCTTAAGCATTAGGCTGACATAACCTTCAGCTTCTTTTAGATTTCTAAAAACAATGTCACCACTAAATGCAGTAGAAAGCATTTTCCAAATTGAAACAAATTTTAATGCGTATGGCCTTGACTTGATTATAAAACAGCACCCGGCGAACCTAGGATACTGTAGATAAAAATTGGGGGACACAAGGAGTTGCACCACTACTGGCCAGTTCAAACTGTAGTGTTTGTTCGCATTTCTTTTTTAAATATGCCCCTTTTCAGCGCTCTTGTTGTGTAGTTTTAGACTGAGTCTGACCTGGGTGTAAAAATAATTAAATTATCGGCGTGTAAATGAAAATAAAATATTATAAAAATAAACATTGAAACTATTACCTTTAAGCTTATAAAATGTAACATTTGGTAATTTATAATCTAAAATGTCAATTTTTCATAAGCGGGCACCTGGGAGAGAGAGAGAGGGGGGGGGGGGGGGGGGGGGGGGGGGGGGGGGG
>JAUELU010093453.1:0-11425 GCA_032357145.1 Evasterias troschelii
GTGTCCGTTGTTTTACACACTTTCAGATGGATAACGTGGACTGGATCCACATGCCTTGTCGTAGTAAAACACATACAAAAATAGAGCACCTGTCTACTCGCAATATTGCACAATATGTATTCAATAAAATTGACACTTGCAACGGCTGGTAAAGCGTATACGGTGACCTTTGACCGCTTTTGTTTGTTTCGGTAATTTCTCGTTAATTATATTATATTTTTGTATAAGTTTTTTTAAAAACCATCTAGAAATAATTGTCTTTGATTCTACATGACTAAATTACGTAAATTACGTAAACAGGTAACCGGTGTGTCCCTTTAATCTGTTGAGATAGGCCTACGTGTGGTAGCCAAAAGCAAAACAATTAGTAATTAATTTCATAACTTCATTGAATTTATTCATTTATAGACCTGGATGTTTGTTTTTTCCTTATTTTCTCTACTTCAATTCTCTTTGGTTTAGGTTGTTATGGTCTCTGGTTGTGCTTTGTGCGATAGGATTGCTCCTAACTAAGATTGTGACCTTAACCATTCACTTCTACACCTTTCCAATGACGAGCACTATTTCTATCAACTACGTGAGTAATATGACATTTCCAGCGGTTACTTTATGTAACTTCAACCAGTTCAAAAAATCCTCGTTCAATCAAAAGGATTTGGAATTGTTCAACATGATATATGGACCTGAGAGAAACGTTGATTCCATCGATTTCGGGGCAGTTTCGGATTTGTCGGTCGAGTTAAAAGACCAAGATCAAGTTGAACAATTTATGGCGTCGTCATCTCACACCCTCGACGACATGCTAATTGATTGCAAATGGAAATCATCTCATCCTTGCACAACCAGTAATTTTACACGGAGACTCACAGACCATGGGATTTGTTTTACATTCAACGAGCCCGCCAATAAAGCTGAGCGTCCCTTAGATGTTCGCAACGCTGGAAGTCGAGACGGTCTGTACATGCGGCTGTACGCTGAACATGACGAGTACACCTTCGGTGAAAGCACCGCAGCAGGATTCAGGGTAGGTCACAACTGGGTTTAGTGTAGGTAACAACTGGGTTCAGGGTAGGTTACAACTGGTTTCAGGGTGGGTTTAACTGGGTTCAGGGTAGGTTACAACTGGTTTCAGGGTAGGTCACAACTGGTTTCGGGGTAGGTTTAACTGGGTTCAGGGTAGATTACAATTCTGGGTTCAGGGTGTGTAACAATTCTGGGTTCAGGGTGGGTCACAACTGGGTTCAGGGTAGGTTACAACTGGATTCAGGGTATGCTACAACTGGGTTCAGGGTGGGTCACAACTGGGTTCAGGGTAGGTTACAACTGGGTTCAGGGTGGGTCACAACTGGGTTCAGGGTAGGTTACAACTGGATTCAGGGTATATGCTACAACTGGGTTCAGGGTGGGTCACAACTGGGTTCAGGGTAGGTTACAACTGGGTTCAGGGTAGGTTACAACTGGATTCAGGGTAGGTCAAAACTGGGTTCAGGGTGGGTCAACATGCTCCTAAGAATATCATCAAATTTCGCCATTTTGAGTCCTCCTGGCATTTTGAGTCCTCCTGACTATTGTTTACTCATTTTCTAAAAACTATGGCATTTCAAGCAAAACTATTTTAGGGGGAGTTTTTCACCATGATCATTCTTTATACCATAATGTGCAAATCCGTGATTATTTATATTTTCAATCTTACCAATTTTGCATACACCCTTTAATCATTGGTTAACAATTTCTTACAGGTTTTGTTGCATCCGCAAGGTGTGTTGCCACTTGTCAAGGAATTGGGGTTCTCTCTGTCACCTGGATTTGAGTCATCAGTGACCGTCAGACAGAACAATGTGCGTACAAAATCTTTTAGCTGTCCATTGTACTGATTCAATTTCGAAAACACTGTATTTTTGTATACCGTTATGATAGTGGACATTTTTAAAGACAGATGTGCGGCTTGTCTGAGGCCAAAGACATGGCCTAAATGTAGCCTTGAAGCTGCATTAAAACATGATCCGGACCTAAAATTTAATTCAGTTCCAATCCTGAGTCTAAACGTAGCCCGGGATACGTTTAGGTTTTGGCTTCTGTTAGGTATAACAGTCGGGTTACATAATATGCACATTGTTGGAGCTAAACTGAGTTTTGGGCTCAGTATAAGGTACATGATTTGTCTACATTAAAATTTGGGCTACATTTAGGTTTCAGATACAGTCCGATGTTGCACGGAAGTGTTGTTTTAATATAATAACTTTCATTTTAATTGTCCTTTCAAGTAGGTACCTTTGAAACAATATAAGATTCAACATTGGGCTTGGGGATGGGCTTCGGTCAGTATCGGCCGCACATCTTATTGTGATGAACCGTCAATGACATTTTGTCAAAATATTTATTTCGTAGATCAAAACACTAGAAGCACCATTCAAATCTAACTGCACAATGGATTCCAAAACGACCCTTTCGGGAGTATACACAGTGCCAACTTGTCGATTCAAGTGCAAGATAAAATTTGTCGTGGAGGAATGCGGTTGCCGTGACTACAGGTGGCCAGGTATTAAAAAATAAACAAATTAAGAAACAAATAAACACAAATATCTTATGTCAATCATCAAACAAATAGTTAGACAAATTGTATTTTTGATTTATCTTTATTTCACTTGAATCTGGAGTTTATGCTTCATATTATTGTAAGTCTGTTATTTTGTTTCTCTTAATTTCAATGCCCCATTAAGCTTCAATCAAGTTTAATAAATGTGTAATTTGGTGTGTGATAAATTGTGTTAAAAAAATAAATTGTGGCTTTCATTCCTTAAAAGAGTATTATATAACAAAACGCGCTGGTTTTCTGTTTAAACGCAGGTAAAGATCCAATCTGTGGTCCAGAGCAACAGGTTAAATGTGTCTACCCAAAAGAAGGTAAAGGGAACCAATTCCCGGCCAAAGTGTATTCAACCCTGATAAAATGCTAAAGTACCCTCTACAGATTCCCGGATAAGGCTGCTGACCCGGAAAGTGGTCAACATTTAGATATTAACCCGGGTTATGCGTCGTATTGACCTGTTTCCGGGTCATTTTGACCCATATTCCGGGTCATAGTGATCCAGAAATGGATTAGGCGTCACGTGATCACAATCCGGGTCAATTGTCTCCCGGATGTGTGCGAGTATGTTAAATGATGTACTTTGTATTCATTGACTTTTGACTGTTATTTGTCTTTTCTTGTTCACAGAAGAGTTCCAGGAATCTGACATAGCGTGTGAATGTCCTGATTCATGCAACATAACAACGTACGAGAATCGGATATCGATGGGATACTGGCCGGCGGATCATATCACTGCATTTCACACAGCAACAAAAAACATATCTGTATCCTATATCAGGTAAACAAAAGAGAGAGAGAGAGAAAAATACCAAAAACAACCCCCCCACCACAAAAAAAACCCAATTAAAATACCCCCCCAAAACCAAACAAACAAAACCCCAAAACACTAAAATAACCCCCCCCCAAAAAAACCAAAAAAAACAACACCCCCCCCCCCCCAAAAAAAAAAAACCCGTCAACATCAACTTTTAGAAGCCTGTCATCACAACAACTTGCTAAGCTAAGCACAGACAAATCTTGCTTAGCACAAACAGGTAGCCAGCCAACGTTCCATTACGTACACTGTTTCAACTAGTGTCCCCACTCATTTTTTGCTTAGCGAAGAAACGTGCTAAGCATTATTTTCTGCTAAATTCGCTTTATGAAATTGGGCCCTGCTGTTTCTTTGACAGGAAGAACTACTTGGACGTCTACATATTCTTCGAGGAGTTGATGTATATACAGATTGAACAACAAGAGGCTTACAGCAAGTCATCATTGCAGAGTAAGTCAAATAATTTAGTTGTGTGTCAGGCCGAGTAGTATAGTTCACCTGACCCAGGCTCTGTTGCTGTCAGCAGTGAAGTGTGGATTCGGATCCCATTAAAGAGCGGTTACAGGATGCTCTGAATTTTTAAGTTTTTACATTTTTTCATTAGATGGAGTCCCCAAGAAATATAAAAAAATTATTATGAGTCCCTTACCTCACGCTTAAACAAAGTAAAAAAGTCTTTCCTCGAAACACTCCCAGCCCCAAATCTGAAAACGCGAGGTCAAACAAACCACGCGTAACAGGATTCGTGACAGGCGGCAAATAGTTTGGACCTGCCTATATGAATGTACGGAGCAACGCAATAATAAACCGCCAAGCTCCACCATTTTCAATCAATACGGCCGCAAATGTGACTCTTCAATGGAAGATCCAACAGGTTAACAAATTTACAACGTACCCCATGTCAGTCTGTTTTATCTTGTCCGCGGGTTGGTTGATGGCCCGAAGGATCCCGTTTTTGAGCCAATAGTCTTCCTGGATAGTAAGCTCACGGCATCAATCTGCTTTATACTGCACATGTACCTAGATAGTCGATTTCCCAAGATAATCGCAATATTTATTATCTTTTTGTTTCTTTTTCTTGTCTCCAGTTTATTCTATGAAAGTCAGAAAACATTGAATAATGATAACGTAAAGCTAGTAAATTTTAAGAACAAATTAAATGATTCTCAAAAAATGTTGTGGACAAATCCAAGCACGTAGGCTACATCGCTGTACTTGGTAACAACGCTTACACTCCACGGACAGGAAAAAATAAAAATTGAGCTGGATAGATTTTTGTAGACTGGGTCCTCATGCCTCGCCATAGTGATAACATTTGCGTAAACAAAGTACCAGTCTACTTGCAATATGTGGATCGATGTACTCAAAATTAAAATCAAGCCGAGCTGCGGAATCGCCTTGCCCATTCAAGAACGAAAATCCCTAAATCACAAATCCGTTGTAAATTGTCTTGCTGGTTTTTAACCCGTCGGATCGTCCATAAAGAGTCACATTTGCGACTGTGTTGATTAAAAATGGTGGACCTTGGCGGTTTATATTGCGTTAGCTCCGTACATTCAATAGGCAGGTCCAAACTATTTGCCGCCGGTGACGTCACGAATCCTGTACCGCGCGGTTTGTTTGACCTCGCGTTTTCAGATTTTGGGCTTGGAGTGTTTCGAGGAAAAGACATTTTTACTATGTTTTAGCTCTTTATGACACTTGTGCCCTGTGCTAGGCACTAAACTATAATTGCTTTGTGAAAAATTGGGAAGGCATTGCATTCTGCTCCACCAGCAGGCTTAAGTGGGTGCTACCCATGCCTATACATCATTACGGACTGTGAAGGGGTCAACCCTGTTTCAGCCCCATGAGTAGGTGGCAACGTGCTCTGGTGACATTTGATTTGGGTCGACACTTAATAAGTGTAGCCCTATTCAAACATTGAAGTGGCCGTCCGGCCTTGTTATCTCTCAGAAAATACAATATGTGAAAATGAAAAACAAAGCTTGTGGGAAAAATGCTCATAATATTCAATTCCTATTGAAATAACGTTAAATTCGTTAATTTACCCGTTGCAACCCAACACATTATATACTTAGTTATCAAGAAATAAATCATAAGGGAAACTGCAAGAGTAAACTGTTAGGTAATGTGGGTTGAACGGAGAAAATCTTTAATTGTGAAGAAATGTATAAAATTGCCCCCAAAAATCAAAAAGCTTTTTTTCCGAAGGCAACGTTTATACCCTTGTTTTTATTTCCTTTTCTGGAATTTATTTACAGGTGATATTGGAGGCTACATGGGACTGCTTTGTGGAATGAGTGCAATTACAGTAATGGAATGGATAGACTTCCTTACAGTCACTTTGCTTCGGAAATTTCGTCTACGGAAGGATTAGTCTCTTTCCCAAGGCACTGGATCAATAATTGGTGGCGAACACCATCAAAGATTAAAACATCCATGAAGGGTGGTTATGATCGTTTCAATTTGAAAGTAAAGAAATATATTTTCTTTCAATTTCTTTGAAAGGAAGAACAAAATCATGAAAATCGTCTAAAATCGTGTGAACTATAAGTGAACACTTTTTTAAAAAAGGAATTAAGATTCTAGTATTAGTGAGTAACTAATGAATTTAAATTGAGTATTAATAATGGTTTTTTCTGTTTTCTTTCATAAATTGAAAACAATTTCTTTCCATTGCTGTGCCTTTCCTTAACATATTTTCGTATGACGTATTATAGGTAGGAGGCTGCTAATTTGAAGGGAGGAACTTTGCTCTGGCCTATTTGAACTGGCGCTGATTTTTGTTTCAAAATGTCTTGCCCGAGGCTTGTAGATATAGTTTTTCGGGCCAATTTGAACAAAAACTCATTCAATCTAACACCCGGCTCAATAGTTTTATTTTGAAAATGAGTGCTTTGTAGCTTCCTTATTCAGCAGTCAAATTGAGTATTTCAATTTCAACAGTTTAACAATCAATGGTCAACATAAGATTATTCAGTTTCATTATAAAATCAACAGTATAGAGGCTGGTCGACAATTCAATTTGATCACTTGTAAATAAGTCGTAGGAAATTCAGCTGAAGAATTATGAAAAATGTAGTCTTGAATATAATTATTTTAATGAAATTGAATGACTTATACAAACCTGAATGAGAAGAACGAAGCTGTGTTCTCGAAAAAACGTAATTGAACGCAACAGTTAATTGATCGAATTGGGCAAAGATTCTCAAAGACTTTGAATGTGCTTGAATGGAGTTGAATTATTCTTTTGCTGAAATTAACCAGGAAAACCCATAATAGATAAAACTGCATGGTACCTTATTTATATAATCGCTAATTAAAATACTCTTTTAAAAACTAATTATTTATAAATAAGCGATACCAATCGATACATAGCGAAAAGTGTAGTGTTCAACTAATTATCTTTAGACTATGTACAACTAAACAAGTAAAAGCTATCTATAAAAAAACCAAGTAGTAATGATTTAAAAAAAAGGAGACACTAAAAACTGCTTGTTCTGTTTCTGGTGTGAAGGGTAAAGCTGGACTACTGAGCCAAACCTATCAGAGTGAATTAATATATCTTATTGATACTCGGCTTTAGTCTAAAATCTCCCTGTGTACAGAATTAACCCATATTAATAAATCAGTAAGCGATCAGTCTGCTTTCTGGGTCAGATTAACTGACACCCGAATCATTTTGTTAGATATAATTTATGGGCAATACTCCGGGTTCTCCCGACCTAAAGTTGTGTCCGGTTCCACAAGAAAAACATTCAAGGGTAATCCTTCTCAAGAGTTTATTGTTTTCTTTTGAGATTGGGAAGGGGTGGGGGTGGTGGGTATTTTGAAAAGAAAAGTAATGAAAATGACATCTAAAGGGCTATGTCACGCAAGGCAAAGTTTCCAGGCAACTTGGAGGCAACCAACTGCACTGCATGCACAAGGAACACTTCGACATCAGAAGAGAGAATGTTTAGCTGTAACTCACTTTTCCGAGGAAAATAACGAGAACAACTGAAATGCGAATGAATTTTCCTATTTGAGATTGCCTGGAACCGGTTGACTTGGCCTCATAACCACCTTTGCGCTTTTTATCTGATTATATACAACCTAGGTTCATTCACTAAGAAGGCCCTACTGTAGATAATTTGATGCAAGTGTTAAATTTATGACAAGTATAAAAAGCTGGTACAGTGGTAGATTAGAATGGATTGTTAATACTTATGAATATTTATCATCATTTTAATCGAAAGAAGTAGTCCGGGTGAAGGTCAAGTCAGCCTATGTGCTTATTTAAAACAATATTTGCAAAGGCCTGTTGAGCCATTAGCGAAAGCAAATACAATAGTTTTGCATAACAAAGAGAGAACTAAGATTAATGCTGAATTATTATCAATTATAATGTTTGTTATGTGTTAATGACTGCGAGACAAGACATAAAGCAAATCCCTGACCGTCGCTTCCCAGTTTGATATATAAACTCGGGTTGATCCCTGGTTATATTATACAGAACTATATTTAATGTTATTTTTACAAACTTGCCATAAGCAGCCACATGCTGAATTGCATTAATTTACAATAAAAAAGGTAAAGAAAATACAGAAATCGAGATTTTAGTTTAAAAAAACGAAACTGGGTATCTCAATTACTTTAAAGATCATTTGAAATTAAAATTTGAAACAAATATTAATAAAATTAAATTTAAAATAAGTTTTAGAAAATATCTTGCTGTCAATTGAAAAAGTGAAAACTACTTAAACCGTTTTAGTGCTTAAATCGTTATTATACAGCAGTTAAGGGTTGAATGCATTCCAACTGGCACTCCCGAACAAAGATATTGAAAACATAGGGAGACCACATGGGGCCATATTTCTCAGTTAGTAAAGCGCTGACATGTTAATCCAAAGTCGCAGGTTTAAATCGAGTTATAGTCATATTTTCTTTGCTTACCCCAAATTAACTTGTTTTTTGTTATGAATTTTTTTGTTGAACATGTACGTTGGCTTAAGAGGCTGTTTAATCTTAGGATGCGCTGATTCAAAGTTTTCAACATTGTCACTCACGCGCACAGCTCTCTGTTGCAGTCACTGTGTGGGCAGTCACTTTGTTTTATACATATTCCTCAACACTGTAAAATAAAACTGTGTGGACGTGTGTAAGTCCACATAGTTTTAAAAGTAGGGGTGCTAGAGTATATTTCAGCACCCCCATACAAAATGATTTGGGTGCTGCAACACCCAAAGCACCCCAAAAGCACCCCCGCTCTCGCGGACTCGTTTCAAGTCCCTACTATACATTATGTGGACATTTTTGTTCTCGTTTCCAGCGTTAAAATACTGCTACCAACCGCTATGCCCTTTGCATGGTCAGCCATGTGCATGTAGAGCCTCTCACGGGAGACAGCAGTGAATAGAAACATTGTACAGCTCTGTATTGTCATTGTCACTGTAGTGTAATGACACTTTCATCCAAACTGGGGTGCGTTTTGGCGGTCGTAACCAATTAACTGTTTCGGTCACTGACCAGTAGTTAACCAGGGGTCAAGTCAACTAAAACAGTTATTGGTTGCGACCGCCAAAAAAACACCCCAGATACAGAAATACAAACCCAAATGAAGCCTGAAGTCGAGGCTCGCCACGCACATGGCGGATCCGTGCAAAGAGCGAACGGCCGCAACCGAAGTGGCTTGATTCAGGTCACATTGGCTGCTTTCATGTTACTTCAGAAGAAGTATAACCAAAATAGTAATTTGCATTTATAATAAAGTGTGTTTCATAGATCAACTCCGTACGTCATAAGCATAAGGGCAATGCATTTCCCCATGTTTAACACCGCAGAGATTTCGTACTTGAACAATGTTCCATAGATATTTTGAAAGTTTTTGTTCTTGTGCGGCGTAGTCCTTTCCCCAATATATATATATTTTTCGAGAATAAAGTCATAAAATAACTAGAAAAATATAAAATAATGTAGTACTTATAACTTCCGTGAGACTTGTACAATTGACATGATACCTTTTTTAGACAAAGTAACTGTTCAAATACATACAATTATACATAATATTGTGTCTGCTATTTACTGTTTTAATACTTTTAACATATTTGAGTTCTGCTTGTTATTGTGTACACTCAGGTGGTTTAATGTGTACAAATGTTCTGATACTATTAACAAGCGGTCTATCGTTTTTGAGCATAATTAAAATGAAAAATTGTTCTTGTGACCAGGGAACTTTTCATGTGTAGCTATCATTCTTGTTTTTTAGCTGCGGGGAAAATTTTGTCTCAAGGGTCATTCTAAATATAATGTAAAGCACTTTGCCGGAGACTGCCGGAGACTAGTTGTTTACTCGGACGTCATGGTGACTGACATCTATAACGGATATTAGTTCTGAAATCTTTCTTTAAAAAAAAAAGGGCTCCCGTCGTCGAATCCTTTGGGAGAGGTCCACCTCGACAGTTAATTAATATTGTAGTGATAATGATAATGGAAAGGTTGAACGCTATCTCAACTACATCACGCTCATCAGAGTCCGTGGACGAGCAGAGGATAAAATAGCTGTGGGTGCAAGCCAGAGTTTGCTTCATTCGGGCTTCCCGGCAAATGCTTTTAAAAACGTAAAGAATCTCTAATATTTCTTATTTCGTAAAACCATTGTACAAAATCCGGAGCAAACAAAAACATGTTGTAAAGCATGGGGGGGGGGGGGCGGTATTTTTCTTTTCCCCTATGCAATCATACAATCAATACAATTAACATCAGCTATAATTTGGTGCATGTTTGCTAATTTTTCTGAAAAATACATGAATGACTTCAGGAGAAAGCGTTTTTTAAAGATCGACGTGAAAAAAATCACACAAACCAGTTTTACTAGTTATCCTTGTTTATTTTGTGTTTAGTGTTTATTATTTTTAGTGTTTATTTTGTCATAAGTTTTCCTCCCTTTAATTTTGTTGGAACTTGATTGGGAAAACTAGACCAATTCGGTTTGAAATAGTTTTCGGTTTGAAAAAGTACCACCGCCTCAGAAGATAAGCGTAAAAAGCCAGTGTTTGCCGAACGGAACGTCACAGCACTTACTGGATGACGGACTTCGTTTGCAATGCATTTACCACTGTCTTGTTTTTAAGTCAAGTCCGTAGTGTGACGTCACAGTGCTGTTTTGCTTCCTAGTTGCTTATAGGGGCTTTTCGTGAAACTTGGCATTTTTAACCAAAGCGACGACACTGATTTTTGTTTTAAGACTGTATGAAACAATTTTTATTGAATTTTATTGCACCAAAATGTGATCAATAAGCCCTAATAAACAATGTGCAGTGAACCAAGGATTGAACAATGTATAAGATTGGAGGATTGTGTCAATTTCCTTGTATTGTTAACCTTTCCAGTAGGTTGTTTATTCTATAGTAATTAAAAGCATAGTAATGCACGTGAAAGCTTTTTCATTATTGACTATGCATATTTAGAGCCACCATGTACAAAACCTAATGGAAGCCAATTATGATCACAAACTCCATCCATTTGTCTGCGTGTAAGTACATCATTATTGACGCTTTTGTGGTACCGTAAAACCATTATCCGCTGAGTTACAGTTAATGAAGGAGCTCTCTCCAGTGGGGTCTATCTCTGAGTGTGATGACCAAATACCCATGTTCAGAGAACGATGAAAAGATTTTGGAAATAACATCCCTTTCCTTTTGGGCTGAGATATGTGACAATAACGAATATAATCCATATAGAATATGAGACAATTGGGAATGTTTACACAATGTTTGAATAATGGTGTTGATTGTCGCTGCTCGTTTAATTGATATCTAGAAAACAACACCTTCGCTGGCGTTTACTCTCTGTAAATTGAAAAATAAATGAGACAGTAAGGAATGTTGGTGATTGCCGCTGCGTGTTTTAATAATATCCAGAAAACAAGTTAAGGTAACGCCTTCGTTAAAAATTAGCACAACTTTGAATCAAGATATATAGTACAGGGCTGCAATATTTTTGCCCACTCGCATTGAATCAAGACAAACTCTAGGGCT
>JAUELU010093571.1:0-13033 GCA_032357145.1 Evasterias troschelii
TGGAGAGGGATGATTCAAAAGAGGGCGCTATCAAAAGTAGTTTGTACACAGTTCTCCATATGGGGGGACAGAATCTCAGGGGGGACAGAATCTCCGTCCACACCGGCGTTCACAACTTATGTCCAACGATAACTTATAAGCATAGCGCGCGGAGCGTATCGCCGACGATCACGTGTCGTACCCTATAAACAGGCTGCCGCTCGACTATTCCAATCATAACTGCACTAGACAACGCAGTATCAACATCACCATATCAACATCACCGTCATGCCGAAGAAAACTTCGAAGAATCCTGCCAGTACGCCATTATACGGTAGAAACATGTTCAGGAAATAAGTTTTGTGTACGCTATAGACATTATCTCGACGAATGTCGACTTATGAGTAACTTACAAGTAACGTGTGTGAACGTGTGTCATAACTTACTCAAACTTATGCCATACGTCGAAAAATTGTTGTGCATGCACACAAAATGTCGACGACCTTGCCGTATGACGTGAACCAGCGTGCAAAACTTACCCATAACTTATTCGACGTCCGCCAGCGTACTCGCCAAACTTTTAACGCGTCGGCATATACTCTGGCTAAAACGTCAAGGTGTGACAGGGCCTTAAACTCAATGTAAGGAAGAGTAGAACACCCCAATTTTAACAAACTCTAAATACAGCGTGCGTACGTTGTTTACCTGTTGTTGCCTAGAAACGAAACTGTTTTCGCTTGAAATTGTGCGTTTTACCATGAGTTTGATTTAATTTTGAAACCACCATCGTAATAATTAAATTTAATTTATTAGTCCACTGTGGTCACTTTCCTCGGGTTATAGTTCCTGTGTGATAAAAACATAATAATATATTTAGTACTATTAAGGGCCAATATAATTTTGATTACGTCATGCCACACTGGCACAGTTTCTGTTTCATAACTGCTGGTAACCATTACCTTTCCTCAAAGCCTATTTCTTTTTCCTTTTCTTCTTCTTTTTCGCATAATATCACAAGGCCGGATGGCAACTTAAATCTTCCAGATGGCTGCCACATGGCAGCAAGATGGTTGCCTTCAGATGGCTGCCAGATAATTGCCAGATGGCTGCCAGATGGCTGTCAGATGACTACCAGATGGTTGCCAGATGGCTGCCAGATGGCTGTCAGATGACTGCCAGATGACTGCCAGATGGCTGCCAGATGGCTGCCAGATGGCTGCCAGATGGCTGCCAGATGGCTGCCAGATGGCTGCCAGATTGCTGCCAGATGGCTGCCAGATGGTTGCCTTCAGATGGCTGCCAGATAGTTGCCAGATGGCTGCCAGATGGCTGCCAGATGACTGCCAGATGGCTGCCAGATGGCTGCCAGATGGCTGCAAGTCGATGTTATAAGAAACAAACAACTAGGTTAGTTGTACTTCTTTTTTCTTTCTGACAACTGTCTCATTTGACGTAAGTATTTTAAGTGATGTAATATTATTATTATAGTATTATTTGCTGAAATCTTGAGTTAATTTTGTCAAATTTGATTTAGGAAACTTATGTATACACGCATGGTTTTTATTGTTCAATTTTTCATTACTACAATAACAAATTACTTTAAAAACCCAAGAGGATAATAATTAATATGATTACAAAGGCATCATGTACGGCTTTTCAAACGTACGATTGCCCCTCTCATAAGTGCTCATTTATTGATGACGATAAAAAGAAACATTTATAAGGAGCAAATAGTTTTTTGCACGGGGTGCGTTCCACTTGCGCAAACAGATCTCGACCGTTCGCGCAAACGTTGTGGTCGTTGGGACGATTGGTTGCGCACTTCTTCGTGTCAATATGGCGGCGCTCTTTTTATGAAGATAGTGACGCTATATGAATTTTCTTTTTGGTAACTTGGTTTTTGCTGTTTTGTAGGTAAATTTTGTCTTCGTTTGTACATCACGGCATCAACTAATTAAGTTGTCATTTCAATTCCACCTGACTGTGTTACTAAACACTGAAAACACATTATAACTATTTTCGTGACAAGAAAATAATATCGTCTGGTTACGTTTTGTTGTCCACCATTAATTGACACAACAAGTGGTAAAGAGTACCGGACAGCTATTGATATTATAAAACATCAATGATCAATTGAGCAAAACAGTTCCACATGTTTGTTGTTGTTGTTTTTTATTTTATTTTTACATATGTTGGGAAACACCCACCAAGTGATGACACCTGTTTTTAAAAATTACCAAAAGTATACCCTGCCTTTTTAAAAATGCCTTAGATATTACTAATTAAATTTAATCAAAATTTATTTACTCTTAGTTTATTGATTTACTTTGTAATTTTACCAAGCATTTATAAGCCTACTGATTTCCAACAACACTGCAGGCTTAGAAAAGAAAAGTTCAAAGTATTTTTCTGCCAGCATTGTTTCTTTAAATCTTTGTAAGTTCTGGGCCCAAGCACCCTACTGCAATTTTGTTTTTTCAAAGCACTGCCAAACAAAGGTGGATACAACAATCCTCACCAATCTTGAACTCTTGGTGGCAGCAGATACGCCTCCATTATTGCGGTGCCTATATAGCGACGGTTTTAAGGGTTGGGCTACAAGGCGATCATCTGATCAGTCATAAAATTTGACTTTTTCTTTGCAAATCGCTTAAACCCGTCGCTAGGCAGCACAGTACCACCCGGGTACCCATCGCAATAATGGAGGCATGTCTGCTGCCACCAAGAGTTCAAGATCGATGAATGATTGCTGTATTCTACTGCATAACACTGTGTCAGTGACAGACAAGAAAACATTCATTTCAGTCTGAAGACAATCCTTATTCTGTTTGTATTGTATAATATTTTACTACTGCAACACTGCCATCTTCAAAAAAGTTTATTAATTTGAAGATAAAATCACTGCTGCTTATTTTGATTTAGCTGAATCAAAATAAGGACAATAATTAGAACTTTCACTAAAACACTGTCAAAAATATTGAAATTTCGAATACAATAAAATTATGTTATATTGCTAACAAGTCGATGGGAATAAGTGAACACATCCCCAAACCACCGCTGTGTCCAAAAACCACAGCTGTACATTGACTCAGAAAAGACTTTCAAATGATGGTCGGCCGAAACAATTTCACTGAATACTTGGGAATGATAATACTTTCAGTCAATTCAAGTAAGTTATTTTGTAGTAACTTGGAAGTTTTTTTTCTCCATTTTTGCAACATTCCCTTATAGTTGATCCAAGAAACAGCACCCAGCATTCAGTCCTAAAATATTGGACTAACTAGTGCAAACCGTTAATCTTTAATTAGAAACGATGAAAGCTGTAATGTTGAAACACCATCCAATCAAAGAATTTAGCTGTTTCAATGACAAAATGAAAGCACATAATGATGTTTTGTTTAATATTCCTTTTCAGCCCTGTCTTTTAAACCTTTGCTACGTATAAACACACAAATGTAACATTTTCGAGAATGTCTATTTTTAAGGAATATATTTTACCCCCCCCCCCCCCCATTATTTAAGTTCTGGTCATGGTTCAGGTAATGTGTGAGTGCACAGAGCTGACAATCGTAATGCAGTGAGATCATTAAAGAGGGGGGCTCCAAAGTCCAATTCAATTTTGTGATGCACTCATTTTTCAAAAGATGGAGTCTTCATGAAGCAGGGAAACAGTTACTTGTATCTTACTTGGAGAAAACAGAATTAGCTTTTGAAAACTGCTTGCGAACTTAAAGGACCTGTGGTATGCAAAAAACTGTTAATGGCCTGACGTTTCAACCCTATACACCAATCCTTCCCCGATCTTGAACTCTTGGTGGCAGCAGATGTGCATCCATTACTGCGGTGATACCTGGGTGGTACTATACTCCCTAGACGGGTTTAAGTGATTTGCACAGTAAAAGTCCAATTAACCATGTCTGATCAGGTGATCGCCATGTAGCTCAACCCTTAAACCTGTTCTAGCAGAGCAGTACCACACAGGTACCACAGCAATAATGGAGGCGTATCTGCTGCCACCAAGAGTTCAAGATCGGTGACAGACTCTGCCAGGGTCCAAACGTCAGGTCACTAACTAATTTGTGCATGTTTCTAACCTCACGTTAAAATGATGTAAAAGGTCATTTTAGTTCAATACTCTTTCATAGTGAACTTTGCAAAAATTATGTCACAAGGCATTACAACCAAATGGGTCTTTACATTCTATAAGGGGAATTTTTGTGCACTTGACAAGGTCAAACTCAGTGCCATTTCGATTGAATATTGTCATAATTCAAGAACGAACGGAAAAGTCTCTGTACACAAGTATATAGACCATAATGTGAAATTTGACTTCATCAAATTTTGTTGGATTTTGACAAAAAGTGCACTTTAAAGGCACTGGACACGTTTGGTAATTACACAAAATATAAGTTAGCATAAAAACTTACTTGGTAACGAGCAATGGAGAGCTGTTGATAGTATAAAACATTGTGAGAAACCACTCCCTCTGAAGTAACATAGTTTTTGAGAAAGAGGTTATTTCTCACTAAAATATTAAAAGACTTCAGGCCTGAAGCATTTTATTTGCATCTGAAAGCGCACAAATTTGTGCAACAAGGGTATTTTTTCTTTCATTATTTTCTTGCAACTTCGATGACCAATTCAGCCCAAATTATCACAGGTTTGTTATTTTATGCATTATGTTGGGATACACCAAGTGAGAATACGTGTACTGGTCTTTGATAATTACCAAACGTGTCCAGTGCCTTTAAGAGTCTCAACCACAGATTCATGTTACACTGTTTTTATATGGGTTAGACATTGGGGATTCTATTATTTTTGTTTTCCAAAACCGACTTGCTGCCAGTTTTCGTGAAGCACTTCTTCATTTCCCCGGTCAAATAGTGCCAACTTTAACGCCTAAATTTATCAAGTCTCCTAAAAAGTTGAAGCACAGAACCCCCAGGCTGTGATAGATTCGTATATTTACACAATCTATTAATTGCATGACCCCAAAAACGTTATGATAAAAAAAAAGTTGTTTACAAATTATGATGAGTAGCTTGGCGGATGAATTCTGGTTTTTTTAGTGTGGTGCATCCTGGTGTATACAATATGAAAACGCATCATACTGATCAGGTACCCAGACGTAATGTACGGGGCCAGACTACACATTTTCTCCTGCCTCGATTGACGTCACGAACAGCGCCATGTAAAGGGGGGCCTATTATTTAATTTGTAATTAAAATTAAAATAAATTTTTGTAACCTTAGTTAATTGTTTATTCACATTCCAGTAATAAAAATATATATATTAATGGCATATTCTTTACTTTGACAAAATACCACTTCCAAGTGCCTTTAAAATCTTGAATTCGCCCTCTATTTTAGAGATGATTTCATTTTTACACAATTTGTTTTCAATATTAAAAGCACGATTTATTTAGTGCTTTTAAATAAAATCACGTTTTGATTGTATGAATAAAGCCTAGATAAAAATTGACTTGAAACTGTCGTGTGTAAATGTTTTCCTTGGCTACAAGCTAAAGCTGTTCCTTGATTTCAATTAAAAATATCTCATCTAAATTGTTGCCAATAGTTCTTTTGCAACAAGTAAAGCAACTGCAAAACTAGATCAATAGGCGTTTAGCTGTTGTATCATGTCAATCATTGACAGTGTTATTTTTCTGAAATACAAACACTTCGCGCAAACGTTTGTGATTGTTGTGACGATTGGTTGCGCACTTCTTGATGTCGATATGGCGGCACTCAGTAATAAAAATGGCGGCACCGAATGTATTTTTAATTTGTTGTAACTTGGTTTTTGCAGTAGGCCTATTGTAGAAAATGTTAGTCCTCGTTTGTACATCACGACTTCAAGTATTTAAGTTGTTATTTCAACTCACCTGACTGCGTTACCAATCACTGAAAACACATTATAACTATTTACGTGAGAAAGAAATATTGGCCAAGTTCGTGCAAGGACTATCGTTGACCCTAGTTCGAATAAGTTAGCCCGAACTCTGTCTAGTCGGCGATGGTTGGACTAGTCGACTAATTCGAACCAGCCTATCTAAATAGGGCTCGGTCGCATCGCTGGTTATCAGTGGCCCTTTGTATAGCTCAGTACAGAGTGGACCACAATGATAACGTATACTAGCGGCGGGGCACAATTATTCCGCATAAAATGTTGCAAAGTGGGGTTAGGGGGGTAATTGGAGAGGGTATCAGAGGTTGTCATTTTGAGAATTGTTTTGGTAAAGTTAAGCAAAACTCCTTCATTAAAAACTGAATTTAAACGAAATATTTTACAGCTTGTCCTCCTGTTTTTTCCAATTTGTTGTGTACATTATCTTGAATAGCAGCCCAGGACCAATACGGTGAGAATGAAGAAGTCATACAAATTAAATACAATGTACAATGAATTTGAATGGCACGCACATTATTTGTGTTTATTAACCACACACAAAATCGAATAAAAAGTAGATCGAATCGATAACATAAAAAAGTAATTTGTTGAGAAAATGGATCCAACCTTTTAGAAAAAATAAAATTATTCACAAATTCTACACGTAAGTCACTGAAGGGTTAAAAATTGATGTATTTCTTGAGATAAATCAAGTTGGAGATGAGCAAGCTGGATGCTCCGTAGCCGATTGATGGCACATGCAACTCACACACTATAATATCAAGAATGGCTGGTTGATCACATGATCATGTCGAGTCAAGTCGGCTGTTCACTTGCAACTTTTGACATCAAAAATCTTTCAATATCTACAGAAAAAGCACTAATTTTTACTTTACACAACTAAATCTTATTGTAATGATTATGATAATTGAAATAAGTTGGGATGACTTCTGTACTCAAAGTACTAAGAATTGACCCGAGGCCGTCCGGGTCCCTGGGGGACTTGAGTCTTTTCCGGGTCAGACTAACCTATAGAAGTAACAACATGTCAACTAACTAAGACTAATATGCGTCATGTTAACCTATTTCTGAGTCAGTTTTACATAATCCGGGTTGGACTGACCCGGAAAGGTAACAAAATGACATTTTAAGCCAGTTTCTGCGTCACTTTAACCGATTTCTAGGTCAATTTGCCACATAATCCGGGTCACACTGACCCAAAACTGGGTCAGGCTCCACAGGATCCGTACTCGGGTCCATTTTCATCCGAACGTACTATTCAGAGTATAAACCCCGTGTGCAAATATACTTATTGTATAGGCAAATATAACAATGAATGTTGGCTGAGCTTTGGCTCAACAATTAAAGGGACACGTTGCCTTCGGGTTGGGCGCTATTGGGCTATAACAAGCGTTTGATGAATAAAGAGCACGGTCGGAAAGATGTTAAAAAAGTAGAATTTAATGATCCTCACAAACGTGCCTTATAAATGCTTCACTTTAGCTTAATTTCGCGAAACAAAACGCTCCGCCATTTTTGGGAGTCAAGATTTTGACTCCCATGCTGTTAATTATTAGTCTTATTAGTCTATTAGTCTTATTAGTCTTATTTCCAGTCGCAGCTGTTGAACTACGACTGAGCAATTATTTTATAAAAAATGTTACGATTACCATATGTTTATTGTATTCCAATAAATATCCAGTTAATAAATGAATGATTGGCGAGGTTTTCGTTTCTTCTTTTTTGACCCTTTTTCTGTTTTCGTGGCGATCCATTTTGACAGTGAACGGCACGTGGACGTGTTTACTTGTATACACACACGTCGTCGACGAGCAGAGAATGGTATACTACCTGACCTGGTGTTCATGTGATAGGTTTACCAGGTCACAGGCTACGGTGCCAGCCTACTGCTCTTCATCGCGCATTATTGCCAATTACACCGACGATCGTATTTACGGCTTGAAATACGTATACATTTCGCGGGACATATTTCGGGGCTCAGAGGTCATTGTTTTTTTTTTAATTACCAGTCACTAATTATAACACATTTAAGGTCTTTTATTGCAAGAACAACTCATAATAAGTATAAGGAACACCCCCCAAACATTAAAATTTCATGAGATTTGAAGGCAACGTGTCCCTTTAAAGGGTTGGTTTTCACATTATCTTGCAGATCATTGAATCTAATGAAGTTTTCACACACGGTGTACTTCCCCATAGGCCCACTTGTTAGCACGTACCCATATAAGGCTATAGTTAGAGAGAAAACAACCTACAAGGGGGAGGGTCCAAAGAGTGTTCCTTACTTGTTTATCTGTTTGTTTATTGAAAAACGCAGAGCAAGGTATTGTATACATTTTACTAAAGTATAATCATCGCTACTTACCGCTGTATTCAAAGTTCATTGCACCCTAATGAAATTTTTCGTACACGATGTACTTCCTCATACTTGCTAGGATAACTTTCCCATATAAGGAAATGTTTAGAACGAAAAACAACCTTTGTTGAGCTGGAATTTGGTTCAGTGCTTGACAAAGAAACGAAATATGTTTGTGCGCAAGAGGGAGAGTGAAGTTGGCAAAAAATAAATCTATGTTAAAGGGGCATGATTACTCACTCAAAACCTCTGAGATGAAAATACGACCAACTCCACAATAATAACACCATATCACCACTCAAATGAGCAAGTTCGAACGCGCAAATTTAGATAGTCGACCCGTGGTTGGCCACTGACTAGCAACGTACGTGCGCAGTGACGTATTCACTCGAACGACACCCGCTTGGAAGTCCAGTTGATCAACCATGCTGAGCAAGTTCGAGTGCGCACCAATGGGTAACTAAAGGTTGAACCCAGGCTGGCGACCATTGGTTGACTACTCTGGTTGACCATTCGGAACCAGTCTGCGGGGCAATGGTTTCTTCTGTGGTACTGAAGTTGTTTCATGCTAACAATAACATGCGTTGTAAAGCGCAAAAGGGTACCAGTGACACTGTAACACAATGGCTCGAACACCGTACCGATGGTTGACTTGACTTCCAAACGAGTCGTTTGAGTGAGTACTTTGCTAGTCAATGTTCAATCACGGGTCGACTAAAATGTGCGCACTCAAACAATTGCTTTAGGTATTTTATAAAGCGCCACAACATAAAGAACGCAGTGCATTAGCTTGGGTGAAAACAATGATTGATACACTTCTTGAACTTGAATAAAGAGTAAGATTCTGTGATGGAGATAGACAGTGCATTCCAGGCTTGGGGAGCAATGAGCAAAAGTGCGACTTGATGCAGACTCGAGAAGCTTGAAGAATGGTGTCATATGCTGAACGAAGGCTTGAGCGTCCAGGCGGGTGGGGAGACAGGAATCTACCAATCATTGAGATAGGTTACGCTTGTTCTATCGCCTTTATCATTCAAAACCTTGTTAAAAGTCATTTTTTCAAAGTGCAATGATTAGAGCGAGTCAAATCCCTTGATATCCTAGACACATCAAATAAAAATCAACGTTGGATCAACGAGATATGAATAAAGCCGATCATGTTGAAGAAAAAAGAAATACAAAAATCATTGGATTGTTTTACATCAAAAGATTAGGCTGACATAGGCCGACTTCTTTTATGTTTTAGAGCAACCTTTGAGAAAGACTGTGCCACGGTCGAAAAGTCAGGCCTGTAACTAATTTGTTTAGTTTATTGTTTTTTTTTTTACTTTAATCACTTTTAATAATTCAGTTTTGATACAAGATCAAAGCTACTTGACAAATTATAATACATAATTACTGTATTTTCAATTACATTTTGCTGTCAACCCTTTTTATATTGTCCCTTTTTATAACACTTTTGACAAAACTGTAGAAAAGCTTTTCTTTTTATATAGTCAATTTTTTTCTATTGTGAAAAACTTCAAATAAAACGAATGAACTTTTAAAAATATGAACTTCGTTACTTTTATAATTGGTTTGAGAATTGGCTTGTTATTGCGTGCATTCTGGGTCTGTTAGCTCTTACTCGTAAGCAGTGGCATTATAACAAACAACAAGGAAGTGCACGAACAGACAGTGGTTGAATACAGTACCGGTATTTAGGTCAAATTAGACGCGAGTTCAACAAGGATCATAGCTATTTATCACAGGAGTTTGATGGCTCTACAGTAAAACCTCAATGACGTTACCCATGGCATTATCCTTGAATAGGTATTGTGTTCTTTGGGGTCTGTTGTGACATATCAAGACAACTTCATAATGATTGTTCATATCATCTTGCCGCAGATTGCAGCTGAAAGCTTTTGAGACAGCCAAATTTATTCAAACATTCTAGAAAAACGATTCTTACCTTGGTAACATTAATTAAACAAATCTTGGGCTAAAGTTGTTTTCTGGTAAAAAAACAAAACACAAAACAAAACAAATCAAAACAACATAACAAAAAGCAGACATCTAAATTGACTGGTTGAGATTTATCCTACAAGTTTGAATAAGGTCAGATTTACAATATTATAATTTGCAGAGTAATGTCGTTATAACGAGTATAATTGGCGCTTCTTTCCGCTGTATTCAAAGTTCAATGTACCTTAATGTAGATTTTGGTATACAGTCATGTACTTACCCATTACTTGCTAGTAACATATGAGACAATAGTGAGGTAGAACAGAAGCAACAACCTTTGTTGAGGTTGCTTTTTGGTTTAGTGTTTCACAAAGAAAACTTTGTGCGCAAGAGGTAGTGGAGAGTTGAAAAGAACATAAATATGTTTCACGGTGACCCACATTTTTTGTTTTTGTGCCACTGAAGTTGCTAACAAAATCAGTTTGCCTTAAGTCTCCAAAATCAAATTAAATTGCGATGACTCATTACGAGGTTGCTAACAAAATAACCATAGACCTATGAGTTATCAGTTTGCATTAAGTCTCCAAGATCACATTAAATTGTGATGACTTATTAGACTATAGATATAGTCCTTATGAGAGAGGAACAAAAAGTACCCACCGCATGGGTGTCACGTGACATCTTAGTTTTAAGATACTTCTTTAGATTTTTTATTTTTTTTTTAATTACAACGTCATTCGACAGCACTTGGGTCATTAAATAATAATAAGAATAATGATACTTATACCGCGCATTTTCCATATTAAAAAATGATCGAATGCTCCTTACAATAAGACAAATTAAAATGCAAGAAAGTACACACATTTTAAAAACGCACCTATACAAATTAAAAGTTAAAATTTTAAGCCGGACCAGGCAGTGACTAAACATTTATTGAGGCACAACACCTCATTAGAACAAACATTAAACAATAGCAAGATACAAATAGCATAATTAAAACAGTGGTGACCTCAAACCTACTATAGTAGAAACAACTTAATACCAAAAAAAAAAAACGCAATCAAACATTAAAAGCTTTCTTTTGAAAGGCATGTTTAACTTTTCAGATGGCTTTTGAAACCCTCAAATGTTTGTTGCTTTCTGATCACGAGTGGAAGTTCATTCTAGAGTCTATTCAAAAGTTATATCACCAATACAATTCTTTGTCTTAGGAATACTGTAAGAATACTTAGTCAGAACATCTAAGTGAATACAATGAGTGCTTACGCAGATGAATAAGATTACAAAGATTAACAGGACAAAGTTTGTGCTATGATTTACAAACGAGTAACAACATTTTAATGGAGTGAAGTGGCAACATTTAAATTTATTACAAATTAGTCTCGCATCCATGTTTTGGACACGGTGATATTTTATGAAGTTGAGATTGTGCAATTCCATACAACATACTATTGCAGTAGTCTAATCTACTAGTAACAAGAGCACGGACAAGTGTTTGAGTATCTTTAGCAGACAAATGCTTTCTGATTGCACGGATATCGTATGATATTGATAGAAACACGCACATGTTTTTACCCATCTCTTAATGTAAGTACAGGTTGAGTTAAAACAAAGTGACTACATTGTTTGCCCACTGTTTTAAATCTGTGCTTACCATTGACCAAAACAGTTTACTGAAAGAAAACAGAAATCGAACCAATTAAAAAGTAGACTTGATTTCAAGTCTGAGACTGCAGTTATTTCTCTGCATCAGCCACGCAGAATTTCCCCGCAGATTTGCTATTACGCGCTCTAACTGTAGGTTCAAGACGGAGGTTTATACACAAGAGGGCGCTGTTTCAGCCAATAATGTATCAGGACGACTAAAAACCACGATCACAGACTTAGAACCAAGTCTAATTAAAAAGGGGCTCCAAGGTCGAATTTAGTTTTGTGATCCCCTCGTTTTCCAATATGCAATCCTAGGACAGTGTACAGTCGAGACGCCGGTTTATTCTAGGTTTGTCTAGGTTTTTCACCGGTCCCATGCACGTTTCTATGTCTTAAAAAACGGAAGATACGAGCACAGTCATAACGAGAACACGGAATGTTTTTCCAAATTTGCCAAACTATTTATCGGATCGGCGTGCAGAAACAGAAACATTTCGCTGGTAACCCAACTTCCCTTGCAAACTTGGACAAATACCAACGAAAAAAATCCCCGTATCGAAAGCACGACGGCTCGAAGTGTTCGCGCGCATGCATCGCTGAAAACGACGTCGGGCCGGACCACTTTGCCCTCGTTAGCCTGACTTTCGATGCCCGTAACTGCCTATACTTGGGATCTGCAGGGGAAAAAAATGCTAGCTGACCCCATCTTTAGTCGTTTTGCTGCATCCAGCAAAAAATTTTGCCGGAAAAATGCAAGAAAAATTCCATTTTTGGATAACCAAACGAAATGTACAATCTCACTACAATGTACTTGTATACGTGTAAATACAACGCAAATGCAGGCAAGTTCATGGGGGGGCTATGTTCGATCGAGCAGAGATGCCACTGCGGTAACGGAAAAAAACCTGAAATTTTATTTTTCTTAGACAAAAGCAGAAAGCCACTTAATGAATGTCGCGAGTGCCCAACCAACCCTAAATTTATGCCGCGACCCTAAACTTTTATTCGGCAAACCTTTTTTTTTTTTTTTTTTTTTTAAATCGCACGTGTTTGCACGATGGTGCGCAATCTTCAAATTGCGCAAACTTTTGCAAGATATGCAAACTGAGCTGCTGATTGCGTGTAGCGCAAGCTACGGATTGCGCAAGAGTTTGTCCAATTCATTGTGCAAAATTGATGATTGCGCTCCCCAGAATG
>JAUELU010093671.1:0-13004 GCA_032357145.1 Evasterias troschelii
CTGTTCTTGATTCTGTTAATCAAGTCAAAATTCAATTTCAATTCTTACGTGCGCGAATAATGGGGATACGTGGATACGCCATTTTTGTTACGCGTGTATGGCAAAATTAGCATTAAGCCAGTGATAATATTTTGCCATACAGTCAGACAGTTGACGTCATGACATGAACATTGAAGAATGAAAACACGTAGAAACGGTCTCTGTGCCTTGCCATTTTGCCATACACGCGTCTCACGTGATGATCATTTTGCCATACACGCGTGACGCGTGGTATCGATACGCCGCGTTCACAGACGACACAGAGGGCGGTCCAGCTCAGCGTTCTCCCGGTTCTATTTCTATGGTCCAAAGTCAACTCGGTCCGAAGTCGCCTTGGTCCGAAGTCAACTCGGTCTGAACAGAGTATAGGCCCCCCCCCCCCAAAAAAATTTCCTCATCTGGCCACCACTTTTTAAGATACTTTTTTATTTATAAATGGATGTTGGACTTTGTTTCCCTTTTTTAACTTGAATGATTGAGGAATTGGTAGATCTACTCTAGATGAATGAAAAGCTTAATCTTAGAACCAACCCAAAAGACTTTTTAAATACATTACCCACAAGTAACTTTACTAACTACAGTTTTTCTACCATTATTAATATCTACACAACAGATTATCAAAAAGCTCTGGAGACAAGGCAAAAGCTAGATGCACAGCTAAATGAAAACAACATTGTAAAGAGTGTAAGTATATCCTAGGGGAAGCTACACCTGCGTTCCCTTGTTGTCTGTCACTCTATTTGCGATAATTGTAACCCACCATCCGCCCGAAGGTTGGAGACCAGAGGGTTACGAGACAACTAACGCAAAATTGGACCATAAGTGCAATTTCGACCATTTTTGAAAGACTAGTCACCAGATTTGCAAAATTTTTACCACTTTTGAAAATCATGACACAAATTCTAAGAACACGGATTTGATTTGATCGTCTAATGAATACATTCATAACACTCAAAGTATGCATGGATGTCGGTAAATTCAGTTTTTGCAGAGTTGAGACTAATTAAGAACTCACTCCACGGCAGTGAGGTTAATAACAAGAAGTCCCTTGGTCGATGTAGTGAAAGTACATTATGTAGTAGTCTCGGCCAATTTCCTACCTCCCAGGTAGTACTTAGTAAGCAGGACAGTTCTTTCCAGAACTAAGTAGTCTTCCGAAATCCGAAATCAACTCTGCAGTATTAGAACAAAAAGCAGAACAAAATCTACACAGCAAAGTACACACGGTGTTACTACAAACTAAATATACATTAAGGGTTTAATGATGACATCTTGAGTAGTTCTAGCAAGATATGGGGTTTTTGCGCTTCCAAACGATGGCTATGTTGGGTTTGTTTTTTGCGCTGACAATGACCGACATGAAAATGTCTTTTTGTCTCACCTTGATTTTTTCTTGCCCAGTACTTCACAAGTCTTGCCTCTGGATTTTGTCCCCACTCAGAGTTGTATCGTTGTACTGGTAAAACACAAATAATATTCTTTAAGTCTTCTTATAATATTCTGTAATGTACATTGATACAGGAAATTGACCTCTTAAATGGAGAAGCGAAAGTCTATAAGATGATGGGTCCTGTTCTGATTCAACAAGACTTAGCAGAGGCCAAAGCGACAGTAGGCAAGAGGATAGAGTACATCGGGGGAGAAATGTAAGTTGATCAATTCAAAAATTTGATTGAACAAAATTTAGAAGGTGCTTCTGTGCTGTCTTATTTTTTGTAACTTTTCTGAGCTTCTGGAATTATAATTTTGAGATTACCATTGTCACAATGAAACCCTGACAAAGGAAAGACAAAGGAAAGACAACAAAGGTTCTCGTTATAAGCACCAGGTTTGTTCTTTTTAAAGAAAAATTGAGTAGGCGTTCACTGTAAATCGCAACACAAAAAAAACCTTGGCCCTAAGCCTTGGCTGAAAATCTGCTTTGGTACACTTGAATCTCAGAATGCTCGGACTTGCCATCCCATTGAGCCGAAAAAATGGTGGCAGCCTGACCATTCTTGTAAGCCACACTTGTGTGGAATCAGTGGTTACACAATGTACCCTGAAAAAAAGGGGAGATTCCAAGCATGACGCCAGTATCCTCTGTACCTCTTTGTATGGGGGCAACAAAGTGTAGCATAGTATGGGCATGCCTGTTCCCGCTACACGTTAGAAGGTAAGGGTGAATACATCAGCCGGTTAAAAATAATGCTCCAAAGTTGTTCTGGGCTTTCTTAAGTGTCCGCTGTAAGCAATTTTGGAAAAGTTTGGTGTGTATACACATCATCCGACAAGAAGCGATTAAAGCATCAATCTCTATCCCTTACTACAATAACAAATGTTTTATTTGAAACTCTGTTGGACAGAGGACTGTCATGCCAAATCGTGAGGTCGGACAAACTATCATAATCAATAGTTAAAGGCATTTGGGGTTTTAAGCTATCTAATAAAAACTTGGTCAGTGTAACTGGGGTTTTCTACTTAATCAACTCCTCGGATTTATAGTTACAATTGTTTTCCTTTATCCCTGATGCAGGGTTCTCCCCATACACAAGTTTGTGTATCGCCAATACGCGCGAACTGCAGGCCGATATGCGCAAAGTTTAACCCTGTTTATTTTGTGTATTTTTTTAATAAATTTTTTTCCCCACAACAAACATCAAGAGAGAACCATTTAAAATGCTCCAGATTGCACAGTAGGGCTTTTAAAACCAAGATGCACACCAAGTAGAAAACATTTTAAAAACTTGTTTCATTTCAGCATGCTTCGGCCAATCATCAAAACATTTGGGTCCAGAATGCCCCACACTTTTTGAAAAAATCTTGTAGAGAACCCTGCTGTTGCATTTCCTACAGAATATTTCAATTGTAAACAGTTGGTTTGTTTGTTTTTCCTCGTTGTGACAGGAAGAGACAAGATGGTTTGATCAAGGATCTGGATAGCAAACAGAATGAGCACCGTGACAAACTGTCCAAGTTGCAACAGCAGTTCCAGAAGACTCAAGCACAAACAATGGCCAAATCATAGCCACAGCTTTAAAACTTTCAACGTTTTTATTTAAAGTAGCATTTGTTTGTATTGGTCTGTAGTTAATACTGGCGTGTGAGGCCAAAGAAGTTTGTGGTAATCAGACATCCAAGCCTTTGAAGTCAAAGAGTTGTACCAAATACAATTAGCACTCCTGCACTTAATGACGTCACTTTGGCTCATATTACCGGAACTCAGACAAACATTCTACTACTAGTCTTCGCGCGATCACCGCATTGGCGTGTCACGCCACAGTTGTTATATGAATTAGCATAAAGCGTGGACATAACGCGCTTGTATGTTAGTGAAATTTAATTTAACATGTTGTCTAAGATCCAGGTACTGAGCTTCTATTTTTAGTGTTAGTGGTGGAGTGCTGTAGACCCCTTGGATATGATGTTAGGAGGTCAAACAGCTCCCTCACTGAGGTCAGTTAAAGACCTGTCATTGGCTGACCTCAGCGATAGTGGCAGATGCAAAGGGTCTATTGTTTCATTGGCTGAAGCCTTTGACTTTGTATCCTTTGAAATGGTCTGATGAAGCCTATTGCATATGTCTGTGTAAAGCACACTGGTGCCCAGCTTCATGGAACTGCTTAAGCAGACTTAAGTGTTTTACAACATTCTGCTTAGCAAATTTAAGCAGGACACCATCTGCATATCATGGATCGTAAGACACGATAATTTGTGCTGGTAACCGTTTCCTGGTAGCTGGTAAGCAGAATTAGGAAGGTGCT
Source organism: Evasterias troschelii (assembly GCA_032357145.1). Lineage (NCBI taxonomy): Eukaryota > Metazoa > Echinodermata > Asteroidea > Forcipulatida > Asteriidae > Evasterias > Evasterias troschelii. The sequence continues at coordinate 3,783 of JAUELU010093671.1, forward strand.
TAAGCATTTTTACCAAGCTGGGGCTAGGTAGTAAAATGACCTCTGTTTGAGCTTGTGAAATTATACCAATGCAGTTGCTGTTCCCGTTCAACTGCAAATTTGGCCTGATTACCAAAAGTAATAATCATGCTGTTATTTTTCTTTCTCTCGTCAACATTTATAATTCTATGAGTTTACAGATTGCAATGTACTGTGTTATTCTGAATTTATTATGTTTTTCCCCCAGCACTATGGGGACTAGACATTGGCGGCTTGATGAGTGATTTTGTCTTGTTATTCAATTTCCAGAATTTTGTTTATCTCTGTCTATGCTACGGCATTCATCAGGGATGAGAAAGCTCAGACTCTTATCTGAATTAAGACCCTTTTTTTAAATGTCCGCCTGGTGAAAGAGTTAGCTGTTGTTTCAGATATGAAGAAGTCAATGCTCTTTAAAATACTTCTCTAGTGCTTCGGGAAACTATTCCCAGAAGCTTTTTTCAAATCTATAACTCCAGGGGGTATCAAAAGTTGGAAACGCCATAATTTCAACAATCTTTATAAAATGTGGATCCTTTGCCATTTTTAAAACCATGGCTTGGGCTTGGGTTCCGGCTTGGGATCCAGTCGTCTTATTGAAGCCCATAAGGAATGCACACGTCTTCTTTCTAAACAACTGACAAAGCCGAAGCCAAATTGGAAGCCCAAGCCATGGTTTGGTAAGGGGCCTAGTTCCAGACTCTCACCCCTGATTCATGTCTTCACAAATATGGCCCATGCAATCTGATTTGAAATTCACATGTGAAATACTTTTTTTCTGAAGCTTTGTTGCACTTTATTGATAGTTTCGTTTGAGGATATTATTTTCCTTGAAACAATTGTCAAATACAGGGACACTTTTAAGGATTTGCTTCTTGTTTTTTGCTTTACACATTAAAATAAATGTTACTCCCCATTAGTTGTGTACATCAGTATTGATTTATTTCTAATTTTTGTTTCGCAAGATTGAAAAATAAAATTGTTTGAGAGTGATTCAGAAAGAGAGGACGTTTCCTTGGAGTTGTATTTGTCTTTATTTTGAGGGTGTCCCAAGACAATCTTGATTATTTAGTGTAAATGCACGAATCTGACAACAGAAGGTGATAATATTTAGAGTTGTGTATTGAGAAAGTTGCGACAACGATCAGAAGCAATTTTTCATCCCCCCAAAACAAATAAGGCATGTGCGGATTGCGTAACGCCAGGTGCCAGACAAGACTGCAAATTGGTTTGTGCTGCATTTGGACAAAAAGTACATGTGACTAAAGAAAACTGGTCCCTCCATGTTGCAACTCCCTCTCTGTGCCAATGATTACTAACACAAGATTTACTCTTAAGGAAAGCAAAGGTACAGGCTTGTTTCATTAAGTGTAACATATTAAGTACATATTTGCATCCAATTTATAGTGGAGGGAAATGATAAATATACACTGAAATTGAGAAACCAATTACATTTACAGCCAGTGCTGAAACAAGGGTAAGATTTTAGAAGGGGGGGGGGGGGGGCAAGGGCAAGAGGGGGTTTCACCATTTTTTCTGGCCAAAACATGTTTCTGTTTGCAGTTCTTCTAAACAAACTCCCTTTCAGCACTTTCTTTATGTCATTCACTTATGTTTGTTTGATAATCTGTGGTAAAACAAAAAAATACATCATCTGCATGTAAATAGAATTTTGTTTTTAAAAACACTGAAAATACTGCATATAAAAGGCTAAATAAATGTAACTGTTCGGGTAGGTTTAAATCTTAAAAGTCCAGATGGTGGAGGGAGGGGGGCATGTGCCCCAATTTTAATTGTGCCACTGTTTACAGCAACCCTTGTATGTAAAAAAAGGGTAGGTATGCATCATGCATTGAACAATTGAAGAACAAAAATTAGTTTACTCAGCGCAAAAACAAGGTTTATTTATTTGTTAATTGAATTTTGTTAACTTCTTTAAATTTTATACCATTACTAAGAGGGTCTCCGCAGGAAACCAATAACTAGAGGTAACGAGATGAAACATAAAATTTGTTTCTTTTTAATTATGTTCCAAAATATTGAGATATTTAATTGCTATTGTTCATTTTTCAGCAGACGTTTTTTCTAACGCAAGGAGTTCAGAAAAAGTGCATTTATTGCGCGCAAAAAGTTTACCCTGACTGGTGTTCTTTTAAATACTACCATAAAGTGCATGTTAACCATAGCGTACCAGCGACGAAAAAAGTTGGAGGGTCCAAGGCTGGTACTCTTATTAGTGTATGGCTTTTTAATGGTAGTGAACTCGACACCAACTAAAGTTTATCGTTGCTAAATGACGCTTATTATTGCATTTATCTGTATCTCGTGTGCATTGTATGTGTACTGTAGACACACATGAGTGCCTCTCCCAATCTCTAGCGTACAAATGTAAATGTGTACGTAGGTGTTGCAGCAAGGATGTGCTGAAATTTCGTGGAGCTTCCCTCCCTCTCATGCAACTTGCCACATTACTTTGAATGTGCAGTAGTTAGGTTACTTTTGTTTTGTGCAACATGGATAACTATAAGGTGAGTTGACACATGTTTACTTTACTTAGTGACTACTGATTGAATGGTCTGGACTGCAATCTGTAGTGTAGTAATCATTGGTTTTGGTGGATGGACCGAAGCCTGGTGGAGTCGAGGGGACATGTGACGGTGACACTGACGACATAGTGACAGTGACACTGACAGTCACTGACTCACTGACATTGACAAACGAAACGGCAGTAATTTGCTTCACGAAGAAAGTTTTACTCTCTGAGAAATACCTTAATCATTATTTAAATCATGTTATTGTTATACAATTACAACAACATTAGCCCCACTACCTGCACTGGACTGTCGAGTGTTGCGATAGCCCCACTTGTGTGGCCAAGAGCCTTGGCCACACAACAAGTGGGGCTGTTGTGAAGGATAAAGCCTGGTTCATACTTCCTGCGAATGTGAATGTGAAGCGAATATTGACGTCACAACTCTGCTTTTGCGAATAATTCGCAAGAGTTGAGCACGTTTTGTGACGTCAAAATTTGCATTGCATTCGCATTTGCAGGAAGTATCCGAGTATGAACCAGGCTTAAACCTTTGCATGCTTTGCCATACAAAAATTGCATGACCTAAGCTCGGTTCATGTACTTCCTGCGAATGTGAATGCGAAGCGAATTTTGGCGTCCCAAGGCAGTTTTTGTTGCAAATATTTCGCAGGAGTTGAGGAGCACAAGTCAACTCTTCAGAATTATTCTTTGCGAATTTGTGACGTCAAAATTCATATCGCATTCGCAGGAAGTATGAACCGGGCTTTAGTTAACTAATTTCTCTATAGTATATGGGAATAACTTAAAACTTTTAAAAATTTAAAGTAGTATTTTTTTTTGTTAAATGAGGCTATATTTAGCATATTAAATAAACTTAATTTAAATATAAAATATTGCCTGCACTGGCTTAGTTTTAATTACTTAATATTAATAAGTTCTATTATTTACCCGGCATATCTTTATATAATATATAGCCCCCCGTTATTTGACACTGAATTATGTTGTGATCCGAGGGCCTATTCCTAAACCTCCACTTGGGCTCCGGCACCAGCTTGGAGTAGTTTTGGAGTAGAGTTCATTTTGCATGGTGTGTCCAACATGCCGGAGACCGAGGCTAAGCTGAGGTTTAGAAAAAGCCACACTCAGGTTTAGAGTTTGGCTGCTCTGTGTGACAATGGAGTAGACTGTTGAAGTAGTTAAAAAACAAGCAGTTGTCACCAAAGTATCTTTGATAGTGCCTGAATGGTTACCTCCCCGGGGGAAAGAAACAAAAACAAAACAACAACACCAACAAACAAACAAACAAACACAAAAAGTTAAAAATAAAACAAAATAATAATACTAAATCTTGTATGCAATATTACTTTTGTTATACCCTTTTATATGCAGTTGCTTGAACGACTAGGAAAAGGAGCACAGGGATCCGTGTTCAAAGTGGAGAATAAAGAAGATGGATCAATTTATGTCTTAAAAAAGGTGAGTGAAAGAGTGGGAATAAATTGATGTATTGTAACAGGAAGTTATGACTGCCAAGTGCATGCTGCCTGTCTTGGTTAAATTTTACCTCTTGGTCCAAGTTACAATTTGTTCATATCAGTTCCAATTCATATCATGGTGGAATTTTTGGAATAATAACTATAAACAAGTAACTTCAGGGCTTAAATTTTACGCTTGATCACAGGCCCAATGTTAGTGATTTTAGCTTTGGGCTAAATACACACTGAACAAGCAAGACTGTTTTGTGTGTTTTTGAATTGAATAATATTACCTCTCTGTAATTATCTTAAACTAATAAACAATGATGTTCAAATATCGACTTTCTGGTAAATATCTTTAAATTCTGTATCAAAGTACACTCACCCATAAAGACTAAGAAATGTTTCCTTTGGTGCTTGGTTAAATATGGTTAAATGAAGCAGTTAACATATTAAACTCTTGAGAAAGTTTGTTCTCATTCAGATTCTGGTCAGTTCTTTTAAAATAAATTCTTGTCCCACAACAATTTTGAGCCACAAGGCCCGGAATTTTACCCCAAATTCAAGCTCTGTACTTGATTGTTGTGAAGTTTAGAAGTAAAACGTGAATATGGATGGGAGTGTGTAAATCTGTTCATCCCAAGTGATTGTTCAATATCTTAATGCCCCTAGGTTGAGTGCACAGATGAAGCGGAGGCGAACAAGGCGTTCAAAGAGGTAAGTTAAATCTTTGGGAGAATAGTGGGTGGGAGGAGCCCCGAGGCCTTGTCACATGTGGCAAGTTATACAGGCAGCTTGGAGGCTACCACTTAACCTTTTGAAGTCTGAGTTCGCTAAATTAATTTTGTGTGTGTGCAAAGATTTTGTTATGTGTGAGAACATGTGCTTCTTTCTGCAAAGTTAAGTAGTTTTTTTCAAAATTTCATTAAAAATTTCACCTTGAAAAATAACATTCTTAAGGTGTAATATAAACTAATATTTCACCTGGGAATATTTGTTATCAAATTTCATGTGCAATGTACCATGTGCATACAGTGTGTGTAATACATGTTTGTACGCAATAGTCACATTTGGTCTATGCATCAATGATCATGAAATAAGTTCCCCCTGTGGCATTAATGATACTTGTGCAAAGGTAAACAGTTTACTGGCCCCACACAGAGCTTAATAACGCCCTCTGTGAAAAGGGTGCTACATCTGTTTTTCTGAATACACTTCCAAACTTTCTAGGGACAGCCCCTTGCCTTATTTAAGAGGAAATCAATAGGTTCCGCTCATCTTTTGTTGTAAACTGCTGAACCAGTCACAGCTTTGCACCAAGATATGCAAACTTATTATTGTTACTGCAATGCCTGTTTTATGCAGATGGTATCCCTATTGATTGGCATCACAATCCATCTAATAATAAGTAGGATTTGAAGCTTTGCATCTAATAATAGGGGATCCTCTGATGGGGCCAATGATATGCATTGTTCTAATATTCGTTAAAGGGGTATAAATGGGTACCTGTGAGGGTTACGGCAGCTCGGGGCTGTGTATTCCTCAGGGAGCTGAGAATGTTATTGTCCCAATGACCATGGCACATAGTAAAGCGCATTGATACGTTATTGTAAAATGCGCTATATAAGAACTAGTTATTATTATTATTATTATTATTTAAGGGGAACCAGAATGTGGTTATCACTAAACAGACATCACAACCAAAAACAGAACAGTAGGCCTACCAGAGGCCTACCTGATTGTAAGATAAAAATATTGGCAGCTCTGCATACATTACAACTTTCTAATAAGTTGGTTGGTTAATGTATTTGGTTAAAGTTTCTACGTAATTCTTTGGAACCTCATCATGAATTAACTTCAGACTATATAATATCAACTAATAAACCACAAGGGGAACTGACTGGGTACATTGAACAAAAGACCTCCGGATTAAATGGTCGACACTCTATCAACTGAACTATGTAGCCCTATGTTGGCAGTCTTACTATTTTGTCAATATCCTTGTTATGTACTATTAATAATAATTAAAAGTTTTGACCTTCAATTTGTTATAATTGTTGTAAATGTACCTTCCTGACTGTGCAATTGGATATCTTGAAAATTCTGTATCCTTATGAAACTGAAAACACAGTCCCAGACAATTGTTTGTTTGGTATGTGCTCTGTAGTTTGATAAAGCAATTCCTTGCTGTGTGGTTGTTAAAAATACAACACATTGCACTGATTTTTGTTTGAAAATACTTTTAAGTGCCTAATATTACATACACCGTACATCCGTTCAGCGAACATCAGTACTCATTGTAATTCAGGTTCAAAATGTCGAGTTAAATTTCTTTCCATGAAATGAGTGCACCTGATATTTGTACACATGTGTCACGAACTCTTCATATTAGTTTTTTGTTTACATAAGAAAATGTCATGTGTTGTAAGTTTGCACAGCGTGCATGTTCCAACATACCTCTCTATAAATCATGATACTTTTACAGTAAGCACATAAGAATGGGTGTCAATTACTCCGCTGACCGTGCACTTCATAATGTACACTGTGTGGATTCTCGCTCAGTAAATTTCAAAGGTCGATTTCCTGCTTGTGAAATTTTCGTACATTTTGTCAATGTGTGGAAACAGACCCTTGGTTACAATTAAACCTTGGTCATGCTCGTTCAAGGGCTTCAATTGTAATCCCCCGAAATAGAGTTCTGGGATAAAGCCTCACTCCATCAACTAATCTTGTAATAACTACGTAATATCTTTATAATAGTAATATGGGAAATTGTTTAAATTAATTTTTATTACTTACAAAATACTTTTTCCCTTTCCCATAAGAATTAAGATAAAACCATATAGAACGCTCCCAGATTTCAGAGTAGGGCTTATAAAACCAAATATAAATGTTTATTAGTGGGCTTCGTGCTCGCAAGCTTCTAAGCTCGCAATTTTATTTTTTTTAAAACAGTCATCACATCCCTTGACTGGGGTATTTTGTACATCTAGTCAATTTTGACTGTTACGATCCTATAGCCAGTTTGAGACAGGGCTGTCAAATAAACTTTAGGTTCAATAACTTTTTAATGAGAACTACAAAAAGCTGTTTGTATTTTAACTTTAACTCTAAAAAGTAAATTATTGACTTATCGATCATTCCAGACCTAGCTTTTAATTTAATGAACAACTTGTTTGTATTTATAGAACAAAGTTTCGAAATAAGCAGGCACAAGTGTCTTTGTTTACTATGTTTTTGAACAATTGTATGCATCTTTGAAACAGTGACTCTACAATTATGACAATGGCAACAACTTGTTTAAATGTAGAACCTGGTTGCACACACCCATGTACATGTACACAGTGAACTTCCAGGCAATCGCGCAATAAGTTTTGCAGTCCTTACAAGTATTGTTACAGTGTTTTTCATAAATGTTTCTGCCCATGACTGTAATCACAGTAGGTCTATACCTTGGCCCATATGCTAAGTTCCTAGGTACTCAACTGGTTGCTATGAATGAAGTCCTATGATGTATTGACTTAACCTCACACTGAGAATTTATAAACAACTTGTATGCATGTACTCCTTGTAGTTGTACTCTACTTATTTGCTTGACAATCATGACAATAGTCCTTTGCATTTAGCCCAGATACTTCTCACTTGTTTCCCTCATACCGGTATTTGATCATGAAATGATAATTCTGGTTGTATCACAAGAAGATGGAAATCCATTGAAATGACTGATTGCACATTCAAAGTCATTGTGTGCTATTAACTATTAATACTATTGTGTTCAGTGGTGTATAGGGTTTCTCGACCAATTTTATCAAAAACTCATTCAATTTCACAGCCGGCTCATTCAATTTCATTTGAAATGAATGCTTTGTTGCATCTCATCCGACAATCAAAGAGAGTTATTCAATTCCATCAGTTAAAGGGACACATTGCCTTGGATCGGGTGAGTTGGTCTATGAAAAGCGTTTGTCATAAAATGCATATGGTTAGAATGATGTTTTAAAAGTAGAATATAATGATCCACACAAATATGCCTCGAAATTGTGTGGTTTTCCTTTTACATTGTGAGCTAACACGGCACGCCATTTTGTAGAGCCAAATTTTTGACTCCACAAAAACTTGTTAGTTCGCAAAGTAAAAGGAAAACCACGCAATTTCGAGGCTTGCCGCATACTTGTGAGGATCATTGTATTTTACTTTTAAAACATCTTTCTAACCATATGCATTTTATAACAAACGGTTACGAATGCTTTTCATGGCCAACCTCGCCCGATTCAAGGCAACATGTCCCCTTTAAGGCCAGGACTCTTCCCGAATCTGCAGAAAGTTCCCTGATTATAAACCAATCTTTCCATTTTCTGATGAACAAATTTGGAAATCTCCCTGATCGTGGAAATTGTTTTCCCGACTATTTTGAATGTAGTTCTAAATATCTCCCTGATTGTCAGACAAAATCTCCCTAACTGCAAAATGCAAATGTTGCCAGCTCTGCTTTAGCATTCCCCGGTCAAATAACATCGTGGTAATAACAAGATCATTCTATTTCACAAAAGCCAGCAGCAAAGGCTGGTCAACTGTTCAATTTGAGCAATTGTAGTTTCATCAACTATAAAGCAAAAGAGGCAATTGTCGCTGTTGCCCCCGTGGTCATTAAAATGTGTGTATTACTTAGTCTTCAGTGGATTCATCCCTATATCCTAAGAAAAGAATTATATCGCTAGTCTGTGTGATTATGTGAGTTTCCCAACTTCTCCCTGCTACTGTACCATTTCATTTTGTTACTTTAGTTCCTGTGTTTTTGTTGTTGTGGATAGCTTTAGTTACAATACTGTGTGTTTATTTACAAAAGCAATATGATGGGCATGTATATACTGCAGTTCATTCCCCGTGTTTGTTGATGGTTACTAGACTGATCTGTTCACCAACTAAAATATGTAGGATTAAACAGGGTGCGGAGATAGATACATGTATCTTTAGATTATACACTTGATATTATAGTTAACAAGTTTAAAGGGAAGACCTGCATGTTTTCAAGCAGGCCATATTTTCAACTGCTGTGGTCCCAGCTCTGCAGAGTTGCTGCCAACTCTCACTGATTCTGTGAGAAATTTCCCTGAAAAGGAAACCAACCATTCCATGTTCTGATGAACAAATTTGATAAATCTCCCTGATTAGGAAAACTTTGTCCCTATTACGTTG
>JAUELU010093713.1:0-12995 GCA_032357145.1 Evasterias troschelii
TTTGTTTGTTTGTTTGTTTGTTTCCATTCATACATTCATGCACTGGTTGGTGAATCCAAACTAATCAATATATAGTAATAAAATACAATACAAGAAGAACACAAAATTGATATCAGTATGAATTCAGTATGACAACTGTATGAATTGGGGTGTCATCCAAGAAGGACTGGCCTTCTGTGGTAGCACCCACTAAGTGACCATAAAGATGTAGAGAGTCTTTAAATCTGACAACATGTTGGAAATTCGGGGGATTCATTTCTAGAACCATTGAGAGAGCTTGTAGTCTCCCATTCCAGCAGAGATGCAGTAGTTGTCCAAAATAGAGGTCACAACGTAATCAATTTGTCGTTGAGAAAGACTCTACTGGGGTTGTATTGTAAGACCATTACCACCTTTTAAAATTTATACCCAATTTTGGTTGTGCACCAAATATCGTCGTCAACCAAGATTTCTTGCTGTATGTTAGTAGAGATGTAACACCTGGTTCAGACAGGCGCTCTAGAGCTGAGCTGAACCAAGTTATTGAATTAAGTCCGTGAAAATGTTGTCCGAAATAGTTAGGAGAGACTAGACCTGCTGAAAATTGAAAGATCAACTGCTGCAGACAGGAGCGTTTTGTTATGAGCCAAACTCAATGTAAATGTTTTGTAAGGTTTGCCTACTGAAACCAAAATTTATTTGGGTCCACCTAGAGTCGCTCCTAATCTATTTGGTTTGGCGCGATTCTGAAGTGCCTGTCTAAACTGGTAGTAACTTGTTTCTACAGCTGAGACTACTGCGGAAATCACCATCAGTGATGAGAATGACAATGCACCGTCGTTTGTGGGTGGGCCGTTTGCTGCCGATGTCGAGGAAACACTACCGCCTGGTTCCACGGTGATTGAGTTGCCCGCCATGGATGCTGACGTTGATTTCAACGATGCCGTTCAGTTTGAAATCACAGCTGGTAACTTTAACAACCATTTTGCCATAGTCTCCGATCCCGTCACTCTTATAGGCATCATCCAAATTAATGAGGTAACAAAATACATTATAATAATTGTCATGTTAATAAGTGTATTGAAAATGAATTGACAGAATTTTATGGTGCAGTGTACCACTGAGAGTTTTCTCATGAGAGCCTGAAGTTTATAGCGCAGGGAAAATGTAAAATTCTTCACAATGTATAACTAAGTTTGCGTTAGTTGATTAACAAGAATCCTTTGTATACACTTGTACATATAAAATATAAATGTTTGCAGCTTTGCACATAACTTAAAAATTGTGTAAAATGCCACTGTTTTTAAAACCCTTTAAGTTCAATGTTTGTCAAAATCCTAGAACGTTTGATGCATCACATTCGAAATGTACAAGGTCTGTACATTTTTCTACAATTTTTTCAGGTAATTTCTGAATTTGTATGATGATCAATCAAAATAGCATCAAGTTCAACATTTTGACCGGCGCAAAAATCTCTCTTTGGAAATGTACAGAACAATTTGTTTTTGCTGTCCTACAGTATGTTTCAAATTTCGCTCTTAAAAAGGATAAAATATAATGAAATTTACACAATTTTAACAGACGTTAGAGACTTGTTTTTCCTTCACCACTTTCATTAAAACTCTATCTATTGGAAAAAGAGTGCATCACAAAACTTTATTTGACAGTGGACACCCTCTCTGATTTCATAGATAATCTTTATACAGTTTGTATAAAAACACAGGAAAACACATTAAACTTATAGTACTTTCACGAAAAGGAGAATTCCCTTTTTTAGTAAAGCACTTACAGGTTACTTTGATAATTCCTTTCTTAAAGAGTGACTTGGGACCGAATGAACAAAGAGCTATAAGATTAAACTTAGTCTCACTTGCTTAGCAAAGTGTGATGTCACAATGCTACTCACTATGGCAATACTGACAACTCATCTCAATATGAATCTTAGTGTTTTGTGAAATCGAGCCCGGAGAGTGACCTAAATGTACTCGCCCATTTAACAGTGCTGTACCCATCCATTTCAATAAACTGTATTACAATCGATCTTCTTGATGTCTCCCTTGTGTATAGCCGCTGGACTATAAGTCGGCTCCACTCTCCTACACGCTGACCGTCACAGTGTCGGACAACGTTAATGCCATCTCACAGACCACGGTCACTATCACCAAGGTGGACGTGAATGAAGTTACCCCGATGTTCTCCTCGCCCGCCTACTACCCCCCCAATGTCTTGGAGAGTGTGTCTGTAGGGACACTCATACAGACTGTCCAAGCAACGGACAGTGAAGCTGGTGACTTTGGTATTTTCACGTGAGTTCCGTTGTTAAAAATCTCACCTCGTGTCCCGAGCACAATGTCTCAGATCAGCTTTGCAGGGAAAAAATAGCGCGGAGCAAATTTATCTGCTTATAGCAAAAAAGAGGCAGGGCCAAAAATAGGTTATCAACCAAAATGCTATGTGATGCCATACTGTTTTTTTGACAGGCTCACTGCTATCTTTTAGCTTAGCAGGTAAGTTTTCTAAGCACCCTTTTCTGCTTAGCAGCTTTGTGACATTTGGCCCTGCTGTGTCTTCGCTAAGTAAATTGCCCTTGGATTAGAATCCCATCAGAATAAAAAGGTCACATAGTATTCTTGCTAATTGAATCATGTAAAAGGTGCACATTTAAGTATTTTGTATTTAAAATGTTCCTCTTGCCGCCAACCCCAAGAAATAAGTATAAGTAATAAAAAAACATTAATACTTTTTTTAAAACCATATAAATTAATTCGTGATTGTTTATGAAGAAAAAGATGGTTATAAATATGATAATATATTTGTGCACTTTCATTGTGCATTTTGAACATTCCTTATTGACACAGAGATGTCAATGTATCATAAATGTTCAACCATACTTTACATGCATGCATACAAAAATTAATCTAGCCATCCACAATAAATATTTGTAATAAAATCTAAACAATTCCTTGTTTTCTGACTTTCTCAGAGAAGTGAAAAGTGACAATTAACTTTACTTCCAATCAATAGATTTTCAATTGACCCAGCTACTGATCCAGATGGTCTGTTTATGATAACAGAGCCGACCGGTTCAGGAGCAACTCGTAGTGCGGATGTACGAGTCGCCAAAGAGCTGGACAGAGAGACTGTACCTCAGCACAATTTGACCCTTTGGGCCACCGACCTAGGTAGGTGTCCCGTTTGTGTTTTTCTGAGTGGTCTTACAGTATTAGATAATTCACAATAGATTTACTGGCAAGTTAAGGTTTTGGCTTTGAGATACGTTAAGCGTTCCAATTTTTCTTTGCACTAATACACCGACCAATCAGGCAATGACTTTGATAAAACTCCTGCATACTGCAAGCGGTATTTACACAACAAATTGATGATCACAAGGGGAACTTAAAAATAAAAAATACCTTCTCTGTGTTTTGTTTTGTTTTTGTCATCTTTTGTCATCCTGAATTGTAAGATTTTGGAGGTTTTGGGTCTAGAATAAGCGGGACCAAACATTTGTACAGGAGTTTTCACTTTCCACAAATCTTATCTTTGCTTTAAATAAATACCTCGCTTCTCCCCTTAGGTGTACCGCCGCTTAGAGGCACAGCAATCCTCTATCTCACCCTTAACGATGTCAACGACACACCCCCTCGCTTTGAAGGGTACAAGGCCACGATCAAAGAGAACGTGAACACGGTTCAGTTTGTTGGAAATCTGACTGCAACGGACGACGACACCACTGGCGGCGGGCCGTTTGGGTTCACAGTGGACCAAACCAACCCTGACACATCCAATTTCACCTGGGCAGAGACAGCAGGTAAAGGACGAGTGCATATTTAAATATAGAGGTATTTCATGTAACCCAGAAGGGGTGGCTGGGTGGTGCCTCAAGGTACAATCAGGTCAAACAAGGTTCAACCCGAGGTACCTCTTGATTAAAGTTGATGTCTTCCCTAAGATTTTTGAACAAATTTCATGATGGCTGGGCTACCCTGAATTAGTATAACATTATTTCATGATTGAGTGTGCAGTAACGTTGTACCTTGCTTAACTATTCTGAATGTATGTGTAATCTCTGTCGACCTGCTTACCACTTTTCTGAATGGTGCCACTCTCACATTTGTGGCTTTGATTGTGCAATCAAGTGCACTGAAACGGTGGTACAAAATCTTAACAGATGTTTTTATTTTTTATTTTTAAAAACCAAATCTGCAAAATCTTGATACGAAATCTTGTTTGTCTGATAACACATATAATTTTTTTTTTTAATCTGACCTATGGCCCCCCTTTATGTTTCATCTGTAGGTAACACTTTAACTATCAACACAAAAGCAATTAGCTTTGACCGAGAAGAGAAGGCCTTCTACACCATCCCCGTACTCATCACTGAATTAACACCGGGTGGCAACAGTGGAGTCAACGATGTCATCGTGGAGGTATTGGATGTGAATGACAATCCCCACGTTGGTATGGAACGGATTTTTATGGAGGTTGTCTATGGAAAACAAGGTTGACCTATGACAGTAGACAATACATAAATAACACATGATCTGGAAGAAACTCCTGGAAAAAAAATTTATATATGATCTGGAAGAAACTCCTGGAAAAAAAATATATATATATTTTGATTGTCAACTTATCTTTAATTTTCAGTTATTTCTTCTGATCCACCCACAATTTAAAAAATAAGGGAGAAGTTTTTGAAAATTGATTATTTTGAATGGCCCCTTAATACAGTTTCCCTCCTTGACTCAAAACAACCATTATTAAACGAATACATCTGAATCGCCATTACCCTCAGCGTGCTTATTGTGTATGGGATTCAGTTGTATTGCATTGCGGGGTACCTGGGTATCTCTGGTGTAATTTACTAGCGATTGGTGGCATTATTGAACTTTTGTGGACACAAGCCAGCCGATGAACGCAACGATTGAGATGACATTATACAATTTTGCAAATAATTCCACACTTAAAGGTTCTATTTTCGTGTTATTTTTTATGCAATTGTTTTTCCATATCATACAGTCAATGAAGCATATTTTATATTCTAATCAGAAAAACATTACCATTTTATGCATTGTTTCCACCCCCTTAAAACAATTTTTCCTCTTGCTATAGTTGCATGTAAAGTTGAATAAAACTTATTGGGCTCTGTCAAAAGTAAACATTCAAAGTGAATATCAGTTGAAAGGAATATCAGTTCAACCTTTACCTAGGTTTCTTGGGCTATGAAAAAGCCTTTGACAACTAAGACCACCAGTCACTGACAGCCTTGGAAAAGCAAAATGTTTATGGGAAGTAAACCAAAATCTAAAGCAATGTACAAAGAGCCTACTGAATGAGTACACCTATGAACAATACTGTAACTGACTGAAATGCGATATTGAGGGTATAGTCACACAATGTGATCCAATGTCACCAAAGCTCTTTACAGCAGCCTTGGAAGAAGTTTTCAAGAACATCGACTGGAGTGATAAAAGGGTCTTGGTGGATGGAGAACAAACATCTCACCCATCTCAGATTTGCCGATAATATCATGTTTAGTCACAACCCCCGAGGAACTCTTAAGACAAATGAAAAACAAAATTAATCAAAAACCAGACATAATCATACGAAAACGCAGAAATATGATGTGAAATGATGATTTGAGTATTTATTGTTTTGCAGCCACGGATGAAACACCTTCAGCTGGACCGTCTACAATTATAGTGATCATCTGCGTGATCGTCTTTGTCGTCATTCTTGTGATTGGGTGTTTGGTTTACTTTGTAAGAGTTCGAAAGAGGAGACACCAGCATTCAAAGCCACAAGAATCAAAAAGGGACCAGGAAATGGTAATTTGCAAAAAGACAAGTGGTGAAAATATGCTGCTAAGTCGTGACTATTTTCAAAAGACACCAATAAAAAGGTCCATTCGAAACCATGGATACATTGATCAAGAGAAACATATAATACCAAAGGTTGAGATTGAGACAATGACTGGTATAGTTTGTAAGACACTTGTAGCTCTTATCCTCGTTGTTTAATCATATTTTGCGTTTGTTTTGAAATAAAAGCTTGTTGATTCCTTGTTTCTATATACTTAGTAGAACTTTGGGCTATATTAGTGTATACTATTCCCTTTTGTACGCTTTAATTTGGTGTTTTGCTACAAAAAGGAACATCTTATTGCTTTTTTACTACGGAAAGGAACATCTTATTGCTTTTTGTTACTCGAAACATAAGAAATACAGCCAAACAATTTGTTGAAAAAGGGTGAACAAGGGTAATTTATAGTTCTGCTCTTTTTCCAGATTTTTAAATTGTCTGCATAAATTACCTTAATGCGTTATTGTATCAGTTCCAAACCACTCCACAGGCCAGTTACGAAAATGAAACCGACAATAATATCAACGCCTCTGCATCTGCATATGAACCAGTCGGGAGTTCCCGTTCGTCTACGACCTACGAAGTAGTTGGTTTACCTTCATGGGCCAAACCATGGAGTGTCTTATGGGTTAATATGATGGTTGGGAGTAAAGTGTTGGGAAAAGGGCAGTTTGGTGAGGTACGGTATGGAGGAGTTATGATTGAAGGAGAACTGTGCAAGGCTGCTATCAAGAAGTTACGAGGTAAGAATTGCTTCATTGCATACATAAACATTTGATTACAAAAAGGTCTTCATGATTGTTTTATCATGCAAAATTACACGTCATGTCAGTCAAAATATTATAAGAATGAAATCTAAGCTAGGGAAAAGAGTTTATGATGAACAGTAACTACTTTTAAGAATGATACGCGTCTTAAGTTTCTCATATTTTTATGTTTTGTTGTACAGAACATGCGTCTTGCACTGACAGGCAGAATTTCCTGGACGAGTTCCAAACCATGACCAAAGTTAGACGTCATCCAAACATTGTCGGGATTCTTGGTTCTTGTCAACACGAAGGTAACCATTCACATTATTAAATTATCGTTAGTACAGTACGTCATTTCCAGCCCGAAACAAAGAGTTTTGTTAAGTTATTCTCCAATTGATTTACTTCAATGGAGAAGTCGGTACAATGTATTAACAAGTCATATGGGATTGAACTTTTATCTCATTTCTGTTTTTAAATGTAAGGTGAACTTTACGTAGCCATGGAGTATCTTCTCAATGGTGACCTACGGTCCTACTTGAGGAACGCTCGATCAATGGACGGTGAAGAATCTCTGTCTTCCGACAAGTTGCTTCAGTTTGCTCTGGATGTTGCTAAAGGGATGCAACACCTTGCTACATCAGGTGTAAGTATTCAGTGCGGAAAAAACTACCCTTGTCATTGTATTGTCATTGTATTGTTCATCCCCTTCGTGACTATAATTATACAAAATAATGTTACCCATTAATTAAGTGTCACTCTAAAGAGCCTGGTGTAGTCATTATGACTAATACACGAGTTGAGTGGATCCAACCTCCATAATAGTCGATCCATTAAGCCCCGCCCATTTCTCATTGACCAATCACAGCCGCGAAATCTGATCACCAGATTTCGCGGCTGTGATTGGTCAATGAGAAATGGGCGGGGCATAATGGATCGGTGTATTGTAACATGCCGATACAAATAATGTGACCTGTTCATGTAGACAACATTATGAATCTTTGATCAAGAACAAAACAATCTGATACTGTGTTGTTGTCAATAAATCATGAAATAGTTTAATTCCTGTGTTAACAGATGTGAACTTCATTACGGTTTGTTGACCATTGTTACCTCTACAGGTGATACACAGAGATTTGGCCGCAAGGAATATCCTTCTTGACGAAAATCTGGTTGCAAAGATTTCTGACTTTGGTTTGTCACGAGGAGAGGATATATATGTGCAGGTATCAAAGGTAAACCATCTTCTTGAACAATACAACTGCATGATCTAAGTCCATAACCCAAATGTATCAACCCCACCTTGCATATGACATTTCAATTTCTCCCCTCAGACTCGTGTTCCAACTCGCTGGTTGTCTTTGGAGTCGTTGACAAAAAAAAATTACACTACAAAAAGTGACGTGTAAGTGTACAGTATAGGTATTGAAATTGTTTTTATCCCAAGTCTAATTCCATTATGTAAGGATTTTGTACCTCTCGTGGTAGAAAAAGATTCTACAATATCATTTTTGTATACTAAAAATTAAACGCAGATTATTTGTTGATTATCTAATGAATCCAAGTAGTTCATGTATATGCCTATTCTAAGCAATATATAGCCTAAGATTACTGTGAGTTATACCCATTTCTAATGCATGGAAATCTTTATTGATGTCTATTTTGACATTTCCTTTTAGATGGTCTTACGGAATCCTTCTCTGGGAGATTGCAACTGTTGGTAAGACAAGAGTTTTACTTTTACATCTGTTTCACTTGTAAAAATGTGCACATTATATGTTCTTTATTTTTTGAAAGAAAACTGTTTCGGTATTGGCTATTCTGAATAAAGCTGCAATCACTTCAGTTATAAAACAGGACACAATAAACGGGGCGCAAATTCAATTGTTTTTTGCCTTGATCAAAAAAGTAATTCATAGAGAATTTTAAATAAAATATTAATATTATATTAAAATTGTAGTATAACTTTAATGTATATTTAGTTCCATTCTTTTTTTACAGGCGGTACACCATATCCGGGGATACAAACTGGTGTCTTGAGATCAAAGTTGAAGACTGGATATCGCATGGCTAAACCAACCAACTGCGATATTAAGATGTACGTAGTATGAGATACACGTTTTTTGTGACTGTCATTTTAGTTTTCGCTGTTTAAGATTCCCTCCTTTCAAACAAAGTTTTATGATCAAAAAGCAATCAAAGAACATAGTTTTAAAAACAAAATGGCAAACCAAAGAAAGAAGAACGAACCCTCGTATTAGTCAGCGCTTGATGATGGATTCAGCAATGTGATTAATTCCAATCAATTTTACAGCTACGACCTGATGCTGAAATGCTGGCAGGAGAAACCAAGCGAAAGACCTTCCTTCAAGAAAATCGCTTCCGTTCTTACCGCAATGACAGAGAACCAAGATGATCAGGTATTGTTCAAGAGCATTAGCAAAAAAAAAGGAAGAATTTTAGGAGCCAGCTATAGATTCCTAACAGTAGGTCTATTTCAATCTTCTTATTATTTTGTTTAAAACGTGGTCTCAACAAATAATCATCAAAACAAGTGGTTTGTTTTAGGCTTGTTTTGACGAAAAAAAAGAATCATCAACAGCTACCGAAGAGTGTTAATCCAGCGCGTGCATGCATGGTCCATTTGTTTAGCATCAAAATACAACTCATTCCAACTGAAAAAAACACATCTTCGAACCCGAATACTACATTCAAGTTCTTTTCGAAAGAATAAAAAATCAAGTATAAAACAACAAAGAGGATTGATGAATAAAAGACACATATTTTTTCTCCGCAGATTTACATGAGCCTTCTTCCAAGATCTGAAGAGCACAAATATGTGAACATTAGCCCAGAGTTTGATGACAACTAGCTTTTGTCGAAGATCAATAATTTAGATGCGTTGTGAGGATTCAGACATACGTTTTTGTCCAATTTTAATAACGGGATATAACAGTAATGTTAGTTTATGAAGTATGAAGCATATTAGCCGAATCAAATTAATAGCAGTCGCAATGTAGTTTGTAGAGCTAATAACTAGAGATTCAGAGTTTGTTTGACCACAAACTCTAGGTGTTCGGGTATCTTGTTTTGTTAATGCGAAAACAATTCCTTTTGAATCGATGAAAAGATTATTGTTAGATTTTGAAACGTCAAAGAAAGTAAAATGTAGGTACCCAAGTTTACACGGGAAACAAGTGCTTACATCACTACTTTAGACTGCATTAAGCTCTACATAGAACGTGTACTAATTAAACATCTGTCATGTTTTTCAGGGCAAATGAATCAATTGTTTATTTAAACAAGGTGTGCAACTTATGTTTGCTTTATTTTGTTGTTCACACACTACTTAACTGAAGTATTCAAAAAGATCTAAAATTTTCTCAATTATCAAAAGTCATACAAATCAACCAAAACAGGCCAGCAAAAACCCCTCTTTTAGTCGCTATTTACCGCCAAGTCGGTATTATTGTCCACCAATTTGATATATCGCCACCATGGATTGTGACATACAGGCCTTTACACAGTCTCATGGAATTTGAACCTTATGGACAATGGAATGCAACAGGGTGTGGATACGGTTAACGTATTTTCAGTAGAAATTCTTTTCACGTGCTAAATGCAGGTCAATAGGCCTACGTCACCTGTAACGTCCGATTTCGACCAGAAGGTAGAGTCTAACTAGTATTATCTCTGTGCAAAGTTTGAGAAGGCTCAATGTCCTACAACTTGGTGTAAACATTTTGACTTAAATACAAGTAGTTCTTTAGATACAAATAATTGAAATATTTCATTTTTCAACTTCCGTTTTGAACCGGATGATTAGGTCATTCGGGTCACTTGTTGTGTATCGTTCGTTGGGTTTTCCAAGATTTGTCCGATGATTGTACAAATCCATTAATAAATTAATGAGTTATGATTTTTTGAAATATTAAACTTTGATTTACTGTAATTCGACACCTGATGATGTAATCATGACGTCACAGCTATTTCAGCGTCTGTTAGTTATAGTCTAATCTACATGCAAAGTTTCAAGTTCATCAAAGATTTGCAACCATGTTGTTTTTTTGCGGACAAACGACTATCAGAAGAAAAGGAATAACTAAAAAAATAAAAATACCAAAATAACAGTGAGTTGTTCGGGCTTATTGCCCGAACACCTAATAACATTTATCGTAAACAACATTTGAAACAAATATTTGTCATGAAGTGTTTTTTTTTTAACTCTAATAGGCCTACACTTTATGCAGTGAATTAACATTATTTGTTTGAATTTTTTTTCGATTTTGTGAGATTACATGAATTGTTTGTGATGTACATTTCCAATAACACTTTTGCCTTATTGAAGACAATATCATCACAATGTCATTAATGTCCAAAATTAAATACTTTAACGGTAATGTCCCTAATGATCAGTTTGAACTCAAGTACCTATTGATAATGATGACACTGCTTCGATAAGCGCGTCATAGAAATAATGTACAGTTTTAATTGTTAATTGCTTATTGTGTTATGATATATTTTAAGAAAACTTTTAATTGCAATTTGTTGTCAATTAATAGTAAAGCAAAACTTAGGCCTATTGTGTTGTCAAGATTAAAGTTATTGATTGGGATTTTTAATTTAAAAAATATTGTAAGTGTGCCGGTACGTTACTCTTCGCTGAACCATTTGGATATGGCTTAAATTGGCCATCGTTTAATAATCATATTATCTATTGGTGTATATAATCAATTTACATTTATTTTTATTTTTATTTTCGTATTTTTAGTTGTGAGTAAAAATTAAAACGCAAAATGTTATTATAATGTAGTTGACTTAATCATTATGTTATAGCAAACTATATAAGTAGTTAAAAAAATAAATTATGTCCAACGTATGTATGTTAAAAATAAGTTTGAATGTTGTCATTTATAAAGCATATAAGCATCAAACGTTATACTTTATACTATACTCAGATCATCATATAATAATAATAACAATAACTAGTTATTATATAGCGCATTTCACAATAACGTCTCAATGCGCTTTTATACATTTGAACATAAAGCAATAATAGTATAAAATAATGATTTTTTCCCCCCAATATATGATGATTCTGATAAATTGATTGCCTTACCTTTTTAGTGACTTCTTCACTGATTTTTATTCCCCCTTTTTTCCAAATATTTTCCAACTTATGTGACAAATTGCGCAGTACTGCTGCTAATCACAGGTTTCGAACAGGCCCACCATGCTTGGTGGTTGAGTATAGTTGAGACATCTGTTCTAGAATGTGGGGGTCCTGGGTTAGAATCCCACCCGAGTTGCATGTGTGTGTTTTTTTGCAGGAATCTGATAGCACCCATACAGTGCTCATCGCACATCAGTGTAAACCTATACAGGCATGATATTCTTCCTACTTTAGTCTGATTACCAATTCTCTTGCCCTCAGAAAATGATTACTGAGTAGGCCTAGCCAGGAAAGTTTATAAAAGACTATCCCATATATAAATATAGATCAGCCCTTTGTACTAAATTTAACTTTTTTTCTGAGGGGCTGAATATCATGCCTGTTGATAACCAGAACAAAATTTGGTATCCCCGATGCAGTTATTACATCTATCTATACAATTTCATGTAGGGATATAAAAAGGGCAGATATTCTTGTTCTCTAATTATAAAATTTAGTAACTTAGGCCTATTACAACGATGAGTTTGTACATTTGGTTTGCTGATAATTAGAAATATATGGAGGTTGTTCTCTTGTGATGAGCGTGTTTTTAGTTTACTGGAAATGTGTTGAAGCTAGCTTTTGAGGTCTTAGGCTAAGTTAAATCCTCAAAAGATTTTGTGAAATTCATTTTTGAAAAAAAAACACCTTTGCATTGGTAATTTTAACACAAGTTCAGAATTTCTGAAAACACTTTGTATAAGAAACAAAAGGAAGATATGGTTTCTCGTAAATAAGTTTCTCTCAAATTTTCCTTTGAAAATATTGTCCACATGCACACTGTAGATCTTTTACACTTCATTTTAAAGAGGAGTTTGTGCAAGTTTAAGTCATACCTTTTTATTGTTTTAAGTTTTACAATTCACATTGTTGTCCATTTTAAACCCCCAAAATATGGATTTTACAAGTCATTAAGTGGTGCCATGAATGGGTGGGCCTTTCACCTTCGTATAAGTAGGCAGAGCCTGAGGTCCAAAAAGAGGGAAAAGGAAATGGTAGCCCTAAACTAGTTAGTCCCACAAAATTGAGCCTCAACAAATGAAGCACGGTATACAGCACCACACCATAGTAATCTTGGCTTGGCCATAATTATGTAGACCTCTCGCACCAGATCAGACATCACAAGCGGAATATTGAAACAGCGCCCTCTCTGAAGTCGAGAGAACCCGCCCCCCGAGAGAACCCCCCCCCCC
>JAUELU010093747.1:0-12991 GCA_032357145.1 Evasterias troschelii
CCGATTGAGCTTAAACTTTCACAGGTTTGTTGTTTCATGTTTATGTTGGGACACACCAAGTGAGGATACTGGTCTTTGAAATTTACCAAAAGCATAAACTCCCTTTAATGCTATTGGTTTAAATGATTACGACTTTCGCTGAATCCCACTGAAGCATAGGCTGTCCCAATGCAGCTCTGTTAAATTGGCTAAAAATGCTCATTCCCAAAATGTACAACAAATTGCAATAAACCTTATCATTATTGCATATCATATTTTGTATAATAATGTCCCTGCAATAGCAACACAGACGGCTCAGTCTCAAAAAGGCCAGTCTTGTTTTCCCTCCAGTCGTAATTTGATTAGAATGATTTGAATAAACCTTTCTAAAATGTCACAGCCCAAGTTTTGGCCAACAGGTTTTGGCCCATAACAAAGCCAAATGCAAAGCAAAAACAAATAGCCACAGTTTGTAACAATTCTACACAAATTATTATTCAAAAATAGTGATGAAGTTGTTGGAAACAAAGCAACCAATGATGCATAATTGTGTTTTTTTTTATTGAAGGGTTATTTTGCAGAAATGTTGAATTTGGTTGCTAACATTTGGCCCCGCAATCCTCGCAGAGCCAGGTGTTAATATTCTATCTTACTTCTTACCTAGAAAACATAACAAATTTTCCAGTACTAGAAATGAATATGTAGTGAGAAAAAAGACTGACCAATCCGCATCAGGAAAAATGTTGGCGCTTTATTTGTTTGCCTCCAAAAAAGTCCAAATGATGATGAAGTGTCTTGCATCAAAGAGATGAATCTGTATTGAGAGAAAAGAGTTGACCAAGTCCTACCAGGCCAGATGTTAGTACCTAGCTAAACTTACGTCTTACCTCCAAAGAAGTCCAGTTGACAATTAGAATGTCTTGCATTCAAGAAGTGGATCTGGATTGAGGGGAAAGAGTTTACCAAGCCCACCAGGTCAGATGTTAGTACCTTAGCTTAACTTACATCTTACCACCAATTAAGTCCAGATGACAATAAGAATGTCTTGCATCCAAAAAAATATTCTGTATTGAGAGAAAATAGTCGACCAAGTCTAACCAGGTCAGATGTTAGTACCTTTAGCTTAACTTACATCTTAGACCCAAAGACGTCCAAATGACAATTAGAATGTCTTGCATTCAAGAAGTGGATCTGTATTGAGAGAAAAGAGTCGACCAAGTCTCACCAGGTCAGATGCTAGTACCTTAGCTTACCTTACATCTTACTTTCAATTAGGTCCAGATCAAAATAAGAATGTCTTCCATCCAAGAAATGACTGTTTTGAAAGAAAGGCGTTGACCAAGTCTCACCAGGTCAGATGTAAGTACCTTAGCTTACCTTACATATTACCTCTATCATTAAGTCCAGATGACAATTAGAATGTCTTGCATTCAAGAAGTGGATCTGTATTGAGTGGAAAGAGTTGATCAAGTTCCACCAGGTTAGATGTTAGCACCTAAGCTTAACTTACGCAGATGACAATAAGAATGTCTTGCATCCAAAAACAGATTCTGTATTGAGAGAAAAGAGTTGACTAAGTCTCACCAGGTCAGTTGTTAGTACCTAGCTTAACTTATATCTTAAACCCAAAGACGTCCAGATGACAAGAATGTCTTGCATTCAAGAAGTGGATCTGTATTGAGAGAAATTGAGTAAAATGATACTCCCTGAGTCAACTGTCTAGCAGGACAGAAGCATAAAGAAAGGAATGGATTTACATTCCCAAACATCCAAATGCTTAACTCTTAAGCCTAACTGTTTTTGTTGTTATTATCGGCTTGGTCCATGCAATAAAATATCCTTCACAATATGCTTAGGTCTATTACTAATATAAACAATTTGATGTAAATGTGTTCGTTTGTCACCTATTTGCCCATTAAATTACTACTCATTTACCACTAGGCCTATGATAGTTTTATCTTTAAAATTAGGTCTATTACTATCATAAACTGTTTTGATTTTAGCTTTGTCACCCAGTTCCAATAGCCTTTTTATTACTCTACTCATTTACCACTAAGCTTATGTTAATTATATCTTAATGATTTAAATATTTGTTCCTACTTTATGAAAAATAACGGATTTTACAAAAATGCTATGATTTGTACTCGTTATTTATAACTTAGATTTATAACTTGTTGCAATTTGACTGAGCCACCCCTACTTTTTAATACCACAGAAGCCTTTTAGCACACAATTTGTTTTCATAAAAGGCAGGCACTTTCAACTGATTCACAATTTAAATGAGCCTATAACTGTTTTGTTGTTGTCTGCATCAGCTTGGTCCAATAAATAATCTTCTTCAAGATATGCTTAGGCCTATTTTTCAATGTCCATTACTACTGCTCATTTACCACTGGGCCTATGATATCTTAACAATTTTACAGTTAATATTATGTTTCCATTTTTAAAACTGACTGTGCAAAAACCTTTCTATTAAAATTTTACTGTCAACACAAGTCAAAATTCACCTGATTCACAAAATTGTAAAAGAAATAAAATAAATTCAGTCAACCTTTCCATAGAAATTTAGTAATCATTATTCTTTTCTAATTTTACGTTTACCCGCACACACAAGCCATTTAAATTAAAATTTCATTCCTGATATACAGGTGGGACTTTACCAAATTTACAAACTTGTTATTTATTTCAACTTTTATCCATTACCTTGGATATTGTGTACCATTTCTTACTTTCAACACAGAAGCCACTAGGCCAACATTTTACTGTCGGCACAGGTGGGAAATTACCTGATTTACAAAAGTAAAATTACTTTCCCTTGGAGACTGGGTAATATTTTCTCATTTGGTGCTCGATTATATGTGGCATGGTGTTCACTGCGTTCTGGGATCATCGGAATTAGATGATTTTCAAATTGTTTAATAAAAAAAAACAAATTGGGGGTACTTCTCTACAAGACGACAAGAGTGTGTTAAAGGACGAGAATATTTGTTATTTATTTATTTATTCGTTTTGTGTGTGCGTGTGGGGGGGGGGGGGGTAATCTCTGCCACGTGCATGGTATATCTTTTCTACTCTTACAATAACCTGAACACAGCAGAAGCCCTTTGATTCAACATTTTATTGCTGATACAGGTGGGACTTTACCTGATTGATTTTTTTTTAAATTTTCATCCATTTTATGTCGGACATTAGATGACACTTTATACTGTTCAATACACATAAGACTTTAGTTAACAGTCAACTGTTAACACCCGCAGCTAATTTTAAAATGTTACAAATCACGGTATTCAAATTTCACTTTACTTTCCCTGAAAATGTTTTCTCTACATCAATAAACAGGTAACACAGGATCCCTAACTATAATTTTCAGAAGGGACTTTTATGGTTAATACATTTTTTTTACTTTAGTTCCAAACTTAATAGTTATTCCAATGGGAAAGGGACACTTCCTACAGAGAAGCCTTTTCATCAACCTTTCATTGTAACCACAGATGTGACTTTATACCTGGTTTACAAATGTTTTATTTTGTGTAAATTTTTATCCATTTGACTGGTCCCTGGACGTTGGATTAAAATTTCCCCCTGATTAATTACACAGAAGACCTTAAAACCAAAATTTGACTGCCAACACAGGGGGACAACTGATTCACAAATCTGATATTTATACCTTATCAGAAAGTTTATAATTAATTCCAAAAGGAGTTAATGTTTACTGACAAGAGAACTTTTATCACATTATTACACAAGAGACCTCCAGTCAACATGTTACTGTCAACACAGGCAGGACTTTACCTGATTTACAAAAGTCAAACTTCAGCTGTTGGACATTCTGAATTGGCTCCTTGTGCACAAGCAAGATCTCATTGCAGAAAAATACTCAAAGTGAGGCTTAATTAGTTGGGAAGAAAATCTCTGCACCTGCCAAGCGGAGGAACATGAGGGCGAACGACAGAGACTTGAGTTGCTGAAGAAATTGACCCATGAATTGTTTAACTTGTCTGAAGAAGAGTCCGCGAAGTAAATGTTATATGCTGAAGTTTGAAGCACATGAGGAGATGGGAGTTACTTTAGAGCTCGGCTAGATGAAGGAGATCTTGGAAAATGGCACTATAGTGATGAAGATCTTTTGTATAATTATCCTTTTAAACTTTAAATGAAAGACATCCTATATATGAAAATGGCACAGATGTCATTTTCCGAGGGAAAATCTGCCTTTTAATTGTTGATCTGGAGTTAACAGATAAACTATGATGGTTGAAGATATGCCCCCACCGTCTGAAGAAGAATCAACCATTGATTTTTAAGATGAGGAAGAGCGACATAGACTTCAATTGAAGCAGATAAGCCTTAAATTGAAGGAGATGCTGAAGAAGAAATTGAACCATGAAACATAAACTCGTCTGAAGAAGAGTCGTTCAAGTGAATGTTTTGTGAAGTTTAAAGAACATCAACACACGGAGACGGGAGTTACTGCATGGCTAATTGAAGGAGATCTTGCAAAATGCCCAGAGTGAAGACTCTGAGGATATTTTGTATTAATTGATCCTTTTGGGTTTTCCGTTTTTAGGATTTTATGCAAAAGAGGGACTCTCTAAAACTTATCAACGCTACTAATAAAAGTATGCACCTAAGAATTTAACTTTGGTGCAACAGACACATAAAATAGGAGGAATGAAGGAGACTTCATTTGCTGAAGAAGATACATTTTAAACGAAGGGGATCTTACATGAGAATGCTACATGGGACTTTTTGTTCAAAGGCAAAATCTGCCTTTCAAACTGTTGAGTTGGAGTTTACGGATAAACAATGATTATTGGAGATAAACTATGCCCTCATTGTCTGAAGAAGAATCCACCATGTAAAAAAAAAATGAAATACTTGATTTTGAAGATGAGGAAGAATGACAGAGACTTGAGTTAAAGAAGATGAGCCTAAAAATGAAGGAGATCTCAGATGCTGTAGAAGAAATTGCCTCATGAAACTTTCACTTGTCTGAAGAAGAGTCCTCCAATGGAAGTTTTTGTGAAGTTTGAAGAACATATAAATACAGGAGACAGGAGTGACTGTAGAGCATGGTTAATTGAAGGAGATCTTGCAGAAACACCAATAGTGAAGAAGATCTTCACTAAAACATAGGAATACAAAGGTGAACTTTTTGAATATTATTTAACAAATTGTAATATCGGTTAGATGTAGACCTTTCTCCCATCTCGGGATTCTTTAGCGCTCAAGTATTTTTAAATCATCCAACTATGATTCCCCCACTGGTATTGACAAGCCAAGTGATACTTTTCAATTGAGTAGAAAATGTTGCTCTACAATTGAAAATGTCAATTGGCAGCCTTTCATCATTTCTTAAAAAGATTTGAATTCATTATTGTCAAGAAGATTGGATCTGGGCCTGACACAAAAGCAAATAAATCGCAAAAGGGGAAATTATAGGTCAACTTATTTACAACAACTTGAGTTACACAAAAAGTATGAAACTGCAAACGGGTGGCTGGCCAACGCTTTTTATACCCGGGCAGAAAACAATACTTTAATCAACGGCAATTTCGGAACTCATTAGACCCAAATATTTTGCCCAGCCCTTACATGCTTCACATGAGTTTTTTTTTTTTTTTTTTTTAAGTAAAAAGGACGAATGCATGACTTGGAACTGGCACATACATGACCGTGATGAAATAATAATTACGAACTTAACTTTCAGTCTTTAAATGTATCTTTTTACAAGCATGACAAGTGAAAATAAAAAACAACAAAATTTCTGCATAGTTTTGTGTCTTTTGACTCACGAATTATGACTTCTTCGGTGCGGGCCCTTGGCCTCCAACCGTCTCAGTCATGACAAAGATACCATTTTCAGTTCACACAAGAGTTTTATCAGTAGGCTACTAAAGTTTGATAAAGTTGCGACGTGCGAGATGCAGGATCACTTAGCATCGACGAGTCTAGCACCATCATAGTGGATTGGCCCTATTATTCATGGGGCTACGGCGAGTCTGTCCGTAGTGGTGCCTGGTGTCTTTGCAGCATGAGATGTTCCATGCAAAAATCGTCATTTTCGGCAGCAAACTCTCTTATTTTAGGTGTCACGTAACTATTGTGCCGAGTTCACTTTGAGGTTACAAAAACGTGTTTCTAAACTACAGACTAACAGGCTAAATATTAAGTTTTGGTTGGACCAAAACTCATACAGGTCTGTCCTCCTTGGAATCCGGCTATGGTGAAGTTTATAAGAAAATATAAATTGTAGTGCATTGATATTCATCCGCGTTCCAAAATGTATCATCTTCCTGACACAAGTAATATTTGTGCACGTATAGCCTAATGATTAATAATTATTTAAAACTTTATTAATACACTACGTGATTAACCATTTTCACCGTAGTATGATAGTGTCCCCCATCGCTCTATTTTAATGCGGTTCTGAAGGAAGTTATGAGTCCATTCCGTCATTTCTGTTGAACTTGATTGGTCAAAACTTGTGACGGCTAATTAACACAAATCAAAGGGGAAATTAGCAGACGATAATCTCACCGCTCGGCGATAAACAGGAATTGACGGGAAATACCGATGGTTTGAAAGGTTTGTTAAAGCTTACTTTAATTCAGAAAAGTAAGAAGTCAGGCAGTGTTTATTTAAAGATACTAGGTCAGATTTTAGGGGGCAGATTTAACCGCCAAAAATTTTGATTTGAATTTTAAATGTCTGTTTTTACAGATAGTCCTGTAATCACAATAACAGATTTAAGGTTTGCACACACAAAAATAATAAAATTAGTAAATCTGCCAATGATAGTGGTAGTTTATTGAAAACTACATGAACTATTGTCGGATGTTCTGGACATTATTCTTGCCCATCAGCAACCAAACAATTTTGCATGTTATACAGGTAAGTTGTGTACTGTGTGGGGCAGATGCGAATGTTTTTGATATTACTTTTGTTTTAAAACAGAACCATCACTCAAATACTCTCTGAGAAAAAAATAATCTGAAAAAGATAAATAATAAATTCCCGCAAAATTTGGGGGCCTGCAACTTAATGTGGTCTTTGGAACTTTGTGTTTATGTTTGAATGTTGTCAACCTTGGTTGGCAAAAGTAGGCCTACATAATGGTCTTTAAACTGAATATTATTTGACAATCGATCTATTAAATTATACCTATTATTGCTGATAACATGAATAATCCAAAACAAAAGGTAACCTTTATCTTACGTCCTACTTCAGGGGGTAAATTTGCTAAAAAGGGCAAATTTAATTTACATGTTTAGCTACTCAAGGCCTTCCATTACATTGGTAGTCATTTTTGTACTGATAAGCAAAAGACAGGTGTAGCCTAGGCCTTTCATGTCCAAACGATAGGCATGAAGGACACAAAAAAGTCGTTTCCCTTATTCAAGGAAGTTGACTTGATTTCAAATCCGAGGTCGCAGTTTAGTGAGCGGCAGCGCTCCGCTGAAACTATACCAGAGAACAATTAGGGCCGGGGGTGCACAGCTCTTTTCTCGGGGTGGTACTTCTGAGTTCTGGCCAATTAAAACTGCAGTTTCCCATGATTGCGTTTGTTTTTAGCAAACACCCTTTTAGCGCTCTTGTTAGGCCTATGCCGTTTTTAAAAGTTTTGTAAACTTAATTTGACGTGAGTGCATGTATGTCAATTTTTTATTTTTTTACTCACCGTATCGCACCCTAGGAAGGATTTCCTTCCTCCATGATCACACTTATAGGCTAAACAACATTTTACTCTGGTAATAGTTTTAATCTAAAAAGACAAGATTTTAAATGGGGGGGGGGGGGGGGGGGGTGCATGGCCAACCCCCCCGCAGGGACAACTGATGGGGCCGCCTGTCGTGACCATTGTATGTAATAGGCCTAGCTAGCCTAGGTTTAGCTGATTTGTTTTAGTTTTCACGGGAAAGGTATAGGCCTAAATGACTGGACAAGGCACACTACTCAAAGCAAAATAAAAAACGAAAAAAACCTACAAACAAATTAAAAACATTTGGCCTACAAATACTCAAATTTGACGCAATGTTCCCATCATGCTCCGGAACACAAATTAATCCCTAGTCAAATTAAAAAAACCTCTCAAACTGCATTATTTTGATACTAAGTTGCAGCTCCAAGAAGACGCATTGTTTGTAGTTGGTTTAATTGTTCAATAGAAAAGTAGGCTACTGATGGTGACACAGAAACCAGGCCTGTTGACACGAACCAGTTGTTGGGTGTCTTGGGGTCGATTTCACAAAACTCTTCCTAACTTAGGACTAGTCCTAGGCAATGCTAAGAGATAGGATCAGCTCTAAGCAGTGCCTAGGACTAGTCCTAAGTTAGGAAGAGTTTTGTGAAATCGACCCCAATTGGTCACTTGTTTTATTCCATGTGCAATTTTCTAGTCAACTTTTTAAACCTGTATTTTACCGTATCTTTTGTGTTTTTTAATATATATATATATATTTATAGAGGACCACTATGGAAATAAGCTTCTTTTTTAAAAGCTTTTTTGTCATTCATTGTTGAAATCCATCGGCAAGCGCTTTGTCACATGACAAAGTCACCTGACCAGCAGTTCGTATGTACTTCACTGATCTGTGATGTTCCATGTGATGTATGTGTACTGTGTGCGCGTGACTCTATGATTCAATACACGTACTAGCTGCATGCTCATAAATCGCGACTTACCACTGAGAGTGTTACACTGTTTCGTCAATGTGATCGCAGTGCTTGTGACACAGCAGCACGGTCACAGGGGTATGTGAATTTAAATAACCAATAAATGTATTTACAATTACGAAATGTAAATCTGCACTTGCACTTTCTATTCTATTCTAACATGTCTAACAAAAGCACTGTTGTTTGTCACTCAGTCTAGTCAGGTATTACTCACAACAAGACTGTGTGATTCGGGCCTGGGATCGCATGATGATCGGGAGCCCATCCACACACCCAACACCCTGCCCAACCCGACTACAAAACAACCTGGCAATCGACACATTCAATAGTTAATAACATATGTCTGTGTAATTTTAAGTGAGCTACTTTTTCAGTTACGTTTGGTCCTTGGTGATTCAACAATAACACCTTTTCAATTCGGTGTCCCTAGCTAGCTAGCTAGCTAGCTGAGTGTTTTATGGAAGAAATGAATAGAATGCCTCGTTTCAAGGTCGTCTTATTACGTAACAATACATAGCATTATCTGATTCACTTACTAACCTCCAGTCCATGCACAGTGCACACATACTGAACAAATGAACACAGGACAGAACAAATGAATACAGATGTACTCATGATGTATGTACAGCAAACATCTTCAAATTTTACTAACCAAATGGAAAAGAGTGGGAACATTCCTCTTTTTCACTTTTAAATTTTGATCACACTGAGACTGAGAGTGAGTGAGAGGACCTTGCAGTGAGTAAGCTAATTTGACTGGTCAGGTAAGTTTTTACTTGCAATGTGATTAAAGTTGCTGCTCATGAATGGTTTAACAAATTCACTCAACTGCATCCAGGTTATCTAAGAAGCACTTCCAAGGAAGAAGAGGATAAGCTTCGACATATTAATTGATTATTTATAAAGTCTATCAATTATTAGTTTGCACAATGCCTGGTCGAAAGGCACTAGCTGTGAAAAGGAAATAAAATGGGAACATTGGTTGTACCTTTTTCCTTCCCACTAGGCATGTATTTAGAGATTAGCTCTATAGGATTCTTCCTCTGTGCTGTACACAGATACAGAGTCATAAATATTAGGGCACATTTCAGGGGCGGAAACATTTTTTCTGTGGTGGGTTTTGGACAATATATATATTCCTCATTAATCCGTCATTCTCATGAAATAATGCAGTTCTCAATGTTAAAAAACTCTGCAAACTTTTAATAAAAAATAAACAAGACATGGGAATTTGCATTTTGTGTTCAGGCACAGAAATACGCATACTGCAAAATGTGGCAACACTTTTTGGTCACAGTATTTTGACTGCACAGCGTACACGTAAAACGCAACGCACGATAATAATAATAATAATTATAAAGCAGCGCCTTATGCAAGGCCTCAAAGTGCTTCATCATGCGTCTTACACGCAAATGTGTGCGCACGCACCGCAGACACTGTGAGAAGACAAACAAAATGGAGTTTTCTTTAACGTTGGGAGCTGCATTATTTCACGAAAATGACAGATTAATGAGGAGTATATGACGACCAAAACCCACCGCAGAAAAATGTATGCCGCCATGGAATGTGAATCTTGTTTGATTAAGTGGCTTCTTGCAGGTAAGATTTGACTTATGAAGCTTTGAAATTTTTTCCACCTCAGAAATGGTACCTGATATCCAGGACGTCACTGTAGTACAATACGAAAGTGAAAGGCCGCCAGGGCTATATTAAAGATGTTAATGTTAAGGAAACTGGAGGCCTGCAAATCAGTAACTTTTCTTAAACCAGCAAATTATGCTGAATGCTAACAAAGTCAAGACAATCTGTCTATCTTTGCAGACTATGATACAGGCCTGAAGTAAATACCCAATTAATTTGTGATTCATCATCCGCAGGTATTGTCGATTTTGGACTGTGAGCTTTCAACGAAGGTAACTGCTGCAGCATGGGTTTTATTCAGCGTGTACTCATCTTGGTTTCCCTTTTGACGTTAGTCTGTGGATTGACTGGAAAAAAACCTAATATTGTATTTATTCTGACAGATGATCAAGATGTAACGATGGGTGGAATGGTATGTTAACCTTCAACTTTCTCCCCCCCCCCCCCCAACTCCAATGAATTCTTGAAACATTTACAGTCGTGAATAATTAAATTCAGGTTGGCTCAGTGGTTTTCTCCTTCTTTTTACCTTTATAGACCCTCGTTCGAATTCTGGCCTTGCATGTAGATTGGATTTTCAGTCCCTACCTAATTGAAGGGGGTTTCCCTATTTTGGTTTCTCCTCCCACATCTAAAAACTGAGGTTACTTCATCATCTTATCTACAGTCTACATCTAAACGGGTATCTTCAGTTCTTATCGGGTCACAGTGCTAGCCGCTTCTGAGAGTCCCTTTGTTTAATTACCAGAAAGTTAACAATACTAGTTAATTTCAAACATAGAACAATCTGAGATATGTCCAAATTTGTGATGATACCGTTTTATTCCTACCTCCATGGTTTCACAAGTGACTTGCTTGGTTCAAAACATTTATGTGAGTGATTTATATTTTATTAGTGATTAAATTCTTGAGAATAACTTTCAAAGTTTTGTTCCTAATTTTTTTCAGACCCCTTTGGTGAATACAGTCACTCTCATTGGCAAACAAGGAATGACGTTCAACAACATGGTGAGTCTGTAATCAGCCTATTGTTTACCATGCTGCCACCATCTTGGTCATGTTCACAGTATCCAATAACAGTGATGAATGCTAATAGTCATTGTACAAATGGGAACCAGACTATTTCTATTTCCAGGCTAGTTTTTGTTACATTGTTTTTAATGGGAGTAAATCAAGACGACCGCATCATGATAAAGGTCTATTCATAAACTCAAAACTCCTTATAACCATGTGATTTTTAACGCACCAGATAACTAGCAAGTCCATTCCAGAGATGCTGACTAAATTTTGATGAAAAACTACAAACAGGCATTCCTAATGACTGAAATATCTGGGGCAATCTTTGTTTGGTTCAATATCTCACTTCCCTAAATTTCCTCCAAGCTGTGTGGACCTTTCTTTTTTAACAAAGATTGACCTTTTGAGTTGCAACTAATAATAATTTGTCAGTGGTTTTTGATCATGACCAACTTTGCTGTGAAGGCCACCTATACTTAGTGCAGGTGTGATGTTACAAAAAGAGAAGGATATTTTCATTACATTCAATTCTGCAATGCTTAACCTTGTACAGAGCAAAGATTTATATACTAATTTCCATGCTGATCCTTTCTCTACAGTTTACAACCAGCCCGTTGTGTTGTCCGAGTCGATCCAGTATTCTTACTGGGAATTACGTTCACAACCACAATGCAGTAAATAACTCGATATCAGGCAACTGTAACAGCAAGGCCTGGCAGGATGGTCCAGAAAAGAAGACCATTGCAACATACCTTAAAGCTATGGGATATCAAACATTCTTCGCCGGGAAATATCTCAATCAGGTAATGATATCACTTGTAATCTTTGATAATCTATGTATCTTGTAACAAGTCCTTATTTCTTTTTTCCAGCGCCTCCGAATATATTTGGTCATAGATAAATGGCGCTTTACAAACTTTTTACTATTTGTATTATTGTTATTATAATTTTATCAACTTCAGTTAGTATCATCGTTTGGTTTGTAAACATTATGTTGATTTTAAGGCAAAATTATAAAGAAAGATGCAATTGAAGACGCATGTCATGGTATTGTCACAAGAATGTCATATCCATCCAAGTTTAGGAAGGTGACAGTGGATACCAACTACTTCTCTGCTGGCAGCATTTGCAAAAGGACACCCTCAAAAGGCTTAGATGCTGTTTCTTTCTGATGCATGGTTTTCATTTTTGTGTTAATTTGTAGTACGGAAATAAGGAAGTAGGGGGAGTTGCACATGTACCACCCGGCTGGGATGAATGGAATGGCCTGGTAAGTGGATGTCATACATCATTTTAACTGTATTTCCTTTTTTTTAAAGGTTTAATATGACCAGAATTGATAGGCATGGAAAGGATTTTACGTGGACTCCGAGTCCAAACAACACCGCCAACCATCATGTTGCGCTGATTTTAAAGCAATGCCTTACATAACATCTTGGCAACTTGAATTAGAAAACTGTACTCTGTTTCCCATAATGCATTATGGTATATTTTTAAGATTGCCCTTTTGCATATGAGCTGTTGATGTTGGCGTAAATTGATGTTTCAAGATGCTGAGGATTAAACATACAACCGTATAAATTTAAAATTTGCTTGAGTTGCTTCTTAAAGGCACTGAACATGTTTGGTAATTGTCAAAGACCAGTATTCTCACTTGGTGTATCCCAACATATGCATA
>JAUELU010093753.1:0-12991 GCA_032357145.1 Evasterias troschelii
TTTTTCTTCCATTATTATCTTGCAACTTCGACGACCAATTGAGTTCAAATTTTCACAGGTTTGTTATTTTGTGCATACGTTGAGATACCCCAAGTGAGAAGACTGGTCTTTGACAATTACCAATAGTGTCCAGTGGCTTTAATCAGTTCAGTGTAATTCTGTTCTAACGAATTTGTGAATGATCGACTATATTACACAGTCTTCTGATTGTGATGTCTTTTAAATTAGATTAGGCTATCTGAACCATTCAATTGTTTATCTATTTCGGACATCAATCAGATTTGGACACTCCGTTCACACCAGAATAATTTCCCGGAAAACTCTCAAGGAGAAGTGTCAACATTTTGCTCTTGAATTGCTTAACTTGGCAAACTTTAGGAAAAGACACCCTCTGCAGAGAGATAATCCCAAAGTCAGCATATTGTGTTCATTTTTCTTTGGAAAATTACACGCGACAGTATGAAAATAATCGGTTGGCTGTAGTTAAAATTCCCCGGGGTTTTCCTGGGAGCACGGTCTGTATACCTAGTGTGAACATTCCTTAATCCGGATATATGACCCTGCGTATAAGGTAGAATGACTAGCATTATCATGATAAATTTTCTATTTTCTTTTGTATTTTCAATTGATGTAAATTCAAACATATCATGTTTGCACCTCTTCCCACTTCGTATCGATCTAGCCAGAGGTGTGAATGACTGTACCAATAACATACGCTGTGTTTAGAGTTATATTGATCTCGTTCATCCAATGCAGGAACAAGTACCCATTATTTCATACTTTGGTCTTTAATACAATTATAGTTTAAGCAAGTTGAGTCGGGTGACTGAGGGATCAATTATTGAGAGGATTTATTTGAAGGAGCATAATAGGGAGTCTGCAAAACTCACACCTTAGGGGCGGTCGTTACACACAGAAAAAATTACACAGGTTGTGTAGAATTTTACCAATTTGCAATGTTGCAGACGAACTTCGTAATAAGCTCATCAAGTCATACATAATGCGGGTTGGGTAAAAGTTTTCATAAACATAATGTAAATGTTTACTACAAAAATCAGTTTAAAAATGTTACCTCTTTTCTAGGTTTGAACAAGTTTTCTAACATGAGTTAAGAAAGCTATACTGAATTAATTGATAAGACATACTTAATGCTTTTGTATAGACTTTTACCCATTTTAAAGGCTGTTCTTTACCGTTGACCTTGTAAACTGGTACTAAATTATTTTGTTATCATAAAACTAATCGGATATTTATTATGATGTCCATCCATCCCGATGCTGTAGGTCGCAAAAGAGTAAATCTTGAAAAAAATAAAAAAAAATTGGTGCAAAACTCTCCACTGTCTCATCAGTCAGCTGAAGGGCAGATGACTCATCTGAAAAAAGGAAGAACAAAAAAACACCATCCAGTTATCTATTTATTTATTTATTTTATTATTGTTTTTATTTATTACATTAATCCCCTTTTGAGTGGGTGGTGTGGTTTCAATATCTTAGTTTTAATCTGTGAATGCTTTCTTATTGGCGTCTCAGCTAGAAAAGTGCTGAAATGTTCAGGAGCATCTCAAAGTTGTACAAGATTTAGAACACATCATAGAGTATAATTTGACTTGTTAATTTTTGCCCCTGTGGCCATGTAGCACATAGCAGTCAAGCATGCATGCGGAAGCTTATACCGTTTACATTATATCCTCACGCTCTCACACAGATACTCTCACCCACAGTCGGCGAATGATGCGTGCCCTAAACTTTTAAAAATGCGATAAAGTAGACCTATTAAGTAATTTACCTTTAAATTTCTGCAAAAGCTGCCCGAATTCCCAGTCTGTACGGTTTTTCTTCATTGTTTCCATCCTGAAGTGCGACGTCCGAAGCCCGTCACGATTTAACAGTGAAAAACATATGCTTGTGGCGTCCGTACTGTTTTATAAGTGTATAATCTTTACACAATCCGACAACATTTACGACAACAAACACTGTAAAACCTTTTTGATCAATGTAAAACTTGACAAAAGTTGTGTAAAAGTTTAACATTACAAATAAATAATGAACCTTAAAATTTACCAAAAAGTTATGTATAGGCAAATTTCAATTACACAAATTGTGTAATAATTTACAAAATCTTTTGTACACATTTATTTTGTACCATTATTTTGAGTGTATACATATCGTAGTCGTTTTTACGAAGTGACAAATTTGGCAAGCAAAATTACAACTTGCGATTTTTTATTAACATTTTTAATTTTATTTTTGCTATTGCTTTGAAGCTATACAGCTGCTTTTATTCACAAATAACAAAAACAATGATACATCAATGGTCCACATTTAAAGAAGTCCACATAGAATACTGCTATTACATATAGCAATTACAGAGAATTACGGGAATAACAAATACATAAATATATACTTATAGTAATATGGATACACAATTTATCGTGATTTGATCACGTAAAGGGATATAAAATAAGTTTGGTGAAAAAAAATAATAATACTCAAAAATCAAAAAAAATCAACGGCTTAAAAATTAAGAATTTAAAGATAGTCTGTCATCTTCAACCAAACAAATAAATTTGTAGACTTTGTTCAACCCATATGTTTGAAGTCATACTCCTTTCCCTTATTATGACATTTTTGAGTGCCTGTTTAAATATTTCTACAATGTTGACTTGAGCACCCTTTCTCTTCATTAAAAACAAGATCACATCGACATTTCCAAATAACATAACCATTATGGCAACAATAATCATAGAGACAAAGGACAGATTGGGGTTGAGAATTCGTGTGCAAGTCGTATAAGACAAAAAAGCGACAACCAACCAGTTTTTTTTTATTAAGTGTTCAACATACAACCAGGGTTCAACCGTCGCCTTGCAATATATTAACAAATGCTCATTAGTTTCTGTGTCAGAATTTAGAGTGGACACTCAACTTTTTCGGTGATTTTCATGCGAAAAAGTTTGTCCCAAGTTGGGAGGATCCTGTGATAAAGTCTAAAAATCACATCTTTATCCTTAGCATCTAATAGGAAGTTTTTATGTATTTTACCCCAAACATTAGTCCAGTTTAAATCATTAGGAAGATTTAAATTTTGAACCCACTTTTCTTGGGCCTTTGGCGGGACAAAATCACTGGCTTTAAGGGCTTTGTAAACAATTTTGGTGGACAGTTTTGAAAATGTCACAAAATCCTCTACTCCGTGTTCAATTTTTATATTCAGCCATCTACTAGGATGATTACTGTGCCCCCATCGTGTCTCTACAGGACCGGATTGATATTTTCAGCAAGACGCTTGACTACGACCAGCATTACTGAGTTTAATTTTACATTTCCTGGCCAGTTCTCTAAAAGTAATCAGCCTATTGTTTCTAACAACGTGGTTGAATTTGTTCATACCATTCGCCATTTTGAAGGTCTTTGTCGTGTTGACCAGTGATAACAGTATAATGGGATGTTCATAACCTCTGACTTGGATGAATTATGTTTATTATTATTGATTACTCAATACTGTAAACTTTTTCACTTGCAAAATAAACCATAATATAAGCCCAAACAAAATCAGCTAGATTTGATTTTGTGTTTTAAAAAATAGTGAAAACAATTAATGTGAATATTATTTGGTTATACCAATACACCGATGTGTGTTAAGCATACCGAGTGGGACTCTTACAGTCACTCGAGGAAGTGTTGTAAAGAATAGTGATCACTACTCCATCATCTTGCGTGATGCATGGATGCTACTACTAGGCCCTACTACGTAGTGCTTTCCCGATTTCTGTGAAAAAATAACTTATTAAATAAATCCAAATGCATATTGCCCAATACCCGGGTGGAATTTGATTTTATCTCGTTTTTAATAATGTTATGCTTGTCCAAGTAATGTTGTTTTTCCCGACGCAAAGTTAGCACCGATTAATTTCATTTCACTTAAAATCAATCATGCTGAATTTGGTTTTAGTCTTCTGTATCCTTCGAAGCGATGTCATTAAATCACACCGCGTAAATTCATCTATCAGAAAATTAGTTTGAATTTGTCTAGACGTTTCCCCAAACAAATTAATTAACGACACTAAATTATTTGTAGCATTATATATTTCTGGTAATGAAACCAAGGATGCCTCATAAGTGAACTAAATCACAGTAGCTTGCAAACCTGAGGAAACCTGTAACCAAGGATACTTGCTGTAACCAGACACACATTGGGTAACCCAAACTCACGACCTGGGTTCTTTTACGTGCACTACAAAATCGGTATTTTTCTTAATACAAATTGGGGAAACTATTATTCTTTTTCTCGGAAGGCTACCTGTTTTATTTGTGTGTGTAGGTTTTTGTGTGTGTGTGTGTGTGTTTTTTTTCCGTACAGTGTACTCCCGTAGGGGCTGGTAAACAAATGCACTTGGTGGAGTATTTGAACAGTTGACTGTCAGACTATTGAACTTTTGTTTTGTTTTTTAACGTTGATATGGGGATAGACTAGACAAATATAAAATTATTTGATTACAAACTAATTAGTTATTAACTAATTAGCGATGCTGTTACTGTCAGCTATATATATATATATAGGGGGGTCATTGCGCATAGTTTAAGGCAGTTTTATACTCCCACTGTGCTACCGCAAGAGTACTTTACCTCATTGCCTTTTCTATAAGACTTATATACAATTAAGTTCTATAATTAATATGAATGTTGGATCTTATGATACAAAATGAAATGAACATAATGGGGGGGGGGGGGGGTGTTGGTCAATGCTACAGTCTAGGTTGGTCATAGATGTTGATTGTGAACGATTTGATTTGTCTCACAGTATGTCCATTTTCAATGAATGGCATTTCTAATGTTACCGTCTCTATAGGATATAGATTGAACACTACGGAAGTTGTCCAGTGCAATTAGGTCATATTTGATTATAATTCGAATCCATCGTACCAAAGGTCCCAGTGTATGAATTGCATTGTTGTGTAGGCCTGCATGTATTTCTATCCCTTAACACTTAACGCAGTAATCCTTCCCGTCACTCAGGCCGAGAAGTGAGTAGCAATGACAAGCATGGATTTGTCAAAAGATTACACTCGTATATTCACAAAGCTCCGTGTTGAAAACCACTCCGGACATCTCTTTATTCTGAAACATGCATATCCCTGTGGAGACATATTTTGTTCTTTCCTTTGTTAATGTACTTAACATCTTTCTATATATTGTGTACACCTCGGTCTTTGAAATGTCCACATGCAGACCTTTTATTTACCCTTTTTTGACATTGGTTTCCTTAAGATACCGAATATATGAGCGCACACAAAAAACACCTCATTCTTCAACACTGTAAAAACACTGTGGACGTGTGTATCGTACAACACTTAAACACTTAAACGCCCATTCAAATAATAAAGAGCAAGTGGCAGGCCCTGGGAATTTTTATTAAATTTTGCTGCATTTTTGCTTACATTTTGAGTAAGAACCTTTAGTTATACAGAGTGGAAAGTTAAAATGACGTATCTGTGTTAACACAAATAGATGCCGCACGATACCGTACCACAATTCAGCTTCTGTTCGCTTCATAAGCAATACTTCTAGAGGTTGTGAATCTCGTTTAAATGTTTTTCTGCTTTTGTTGTTAATTGTTGTTTTGTTTTATCAAATAGGCGACCAATTTGAATGCGCATTATTTTGTTTCACGCGAATTTGAAAGCTTCGCAAAACATAAATTCCATTTCACCTAATTGGTGAGCAAATGTTCTTTTGAGTCACTGCATTTTTTTAAAAAGTAACCATCCCATTGAACAATCCACTCGCACAGCGTCCAAACTCGCAGCAGCTTTTCGCAGAAGTCTCTATAGTTGCCCCTTACCGTGCTCAGAATGCCGATTTCGCGGCTAATGAACACCTGAATGACAGTTTCAACCACTTTAATACAAATGCATTGATGTAGTGAAGGCTACTCCTTGGCGAAAATGACATGGAGAATCTTTAAGTTGGACTCGCCGTTATTTATTTATTTTTTAAACTACATAATACCTTTTTTAAGTAAACAAATCTTTAATCTTGTTATCATTGATAGATTCCACTTAAATTTATTGATACATTTGTAAATGGATCTTACCTTTGAGTTTTTGGTATCGAGGTTGAGGAAGTAGTCCGGTAGTACATCAGGATCGTTGTTTACGTGCATCAACGCCATCTCAGCAGCTTTCAGAATAGCTGTACCGTCCCAGTCGGAGCCGGAGCCCCCCAGGCTAAACAGACCCCCCAGTGTGATGTTGGTGAGAGACAGGGTCCCAGTGGTGGTGACAATCAGAAGGGTCAACGTGGTGAAGTACAATCTAAAAGCTTGCATGGATTGACGATGGGTAGCCATTACAGTTAGCAAAGGACGCGCGTGCACTGTGTCGCCTCAACGCCAATGAACTATGAGGATATTTGACGGGAGATTTCCAGCGTTAAAAAGTACCTCTTGTGCATTTAACGCTTTACTGTGCCGTAAACACGTCTGCTCCTCGTATTTAACCATATAGTAACTAACAAGTGCTACGACATCACGTGTGGAAGGCTATTCAGAAAGTCAGCCAATAGGTGCGTCGCTGCTCGCACTTCCAAGTCATTTTGCGTCATCATAACAAGTCTCACACTTTACATCAGAAGGATTATATTTTGTTTACCAATAAGCGCTGCTCAGAATAAACACTCTTCTGTCAACAGAGAAAGCCGATTTGCGTTTATCTAACACAAGGGGGACATTTTGACTGTTGTCTTCCAAGCGATTACCAACATAATGTTGGACAATTTCAGAACTGGGTACTTTTTGGGGGGAGGGGGGCGTACAAATTACATGGCGATGTATGTGTTATGTTAGATATGCCCGGTCTGTTTATGGTGATTTGGCGAAGCGTGCAAATTGTTATTATACATTACTTCGTTAATTTTCCGTTTTATGTGTATATTATAAAATATTATCTGTCTTCGTGTTTATTTCAGTTTGTTATAGCCTGTTATGATGACCCCCCCCCCCCCACCACCAGCTTACGGACCTGCCTGCCTTTAAGGCGACATTACGCCACATCATTCTTGTATTTTGTAGTGTTTTCACACAGGGGTTAAACGAATTTACAAGTTAAACTTGGGTTTAATATTATTATTAAGTATCTCAGTCTACAGGTTGGCAGTTTAGATGGTCAAGTGCCCTTTGCATTTTGTGGCACATGACTACGGTCCACAAGACCGCTGTTTGTCCTGACAAAATTAAACAGAAGTTTGCTTGCACTTGCTGCGTGTTCAAATTGCTTTTCAAATAGCGTCTCTTGCTGGATTTAGGCCCCCATACGGCGAGCTATGCACAAACTTCTACTGATTGCGCCCTCTTTTGAATCATCCCCATCTCAAAACGTATTCAGCTGTTACTTTTATAACACTTGAATTTCTGTGGAAAATAATTATGACACCAAGTGTAGGCCTACACCCATGGCATATTTTATTATGACCCAAAATTACTTACAATAGATATGGGATCCGCAAGTCGGAAAAGGTTCAGTCTCTCAGATAGACGGGAACTCTGAAGTTTGATCAATATTTCCGCCAGGCATTTTATAATTCAGCGTTAACTCCCTATAGATGTCCTTGATAATCTGCTTAAAATTGGTTATAATACTTCACTGAACACTCCTTTGTTCCAACTCAAAAGACTGGTATGCCTAGCTCTCACGACCTTGCCAGGATTTAAATGGCTGTTTAAGACCGAGTCA
The DNA here is from genome assembly GCA_032357145.1 of Evasterias troschelii. NCBI lineage: Eukaryota > Metazoa > Echinodermata > Asteroidea > Forcipulatida > Asteriidae > Evasterias > Evasterias troschelii. The sequence goes on from JAUELU010093753.1 coordinate 7,733, forward strand.
GTCTTGGATTCCCATCGCATAAATGCCTTTTTTGTTAAAAGGTGTTGGCAATATTGAACAATCTGTAAATTTTAAATTTCTGTCACAATCCCGGTCTCCATTTCTCACAATGTTTTACAATAATATCAACAGCTTTTAGTGTTTTTTCACCGAGTAAGTTGTTACTGTCTTTCATGCTTGGAGTCGATACCAGTCTATGACCCTCCCTTAAAAATGCAGTTGTGTGGAATCGCACCTCGTAACATATTCAATCTATCCTTAAGTGAAACTAGTTCCACCAGAAGGATACGAATAGCTTTAATTTTCTTAGCATGGTATACAACACCGGAAGAGTTAAGTCCGGTCATTACTTCGAGAAGGCAGCGAGTTTCTTGCTCATTAGGAAAACACTGCGCCCGTTTACGTTACAAATAATCACTCTTTTGCAATTCGCTTGAAATCCATTGAATAAGGTTTTACCTTGTACATTCACCTGCAGCGCCAAACCCGAAGTCTGTCTGCCCCCTGCACTGATTGATTGATTCCAAATCATGACTTATACAATTTTCACAGTAGGTTTCAATTTCGATCATCCTTCAAGTAAAAATATTGTGTTGAATAAAACGTGTAATTAGTCTCTATTCCTGCCAGCTCTAGTCAATTTTTCTTTGTTAAACCCCAAGTTAGTTACTATGGTTCCAATCAGAGCTCCAAAGAGGGAGATTATGTTGTTTACACAAAACATACATCTCTTTGTTCTTTCCACTGTTTGAACTAAGTTTCTTTATAGTTTTAATTATTTATTTATTTGTATGGAGGCATCCTCATTGGTTTTGTACGCGACGAATGCGAGTCCATCACTCAGTCACTGAAACACCCGGCAGTTTGAATGGGTTGACATCACCACCCAGCCGTATACATACGGATCCGGTTTGTGGGGGTACTGCTATTGTTCTATTATTCCAATTGTTCCTATTGAAATGACCTTGTTGGGTCCATTGTTCCATTGTTGTCAGTACTGCCCTTCCGTCAGCCCACCCCCCACGCACCCCATTGTGTGTGTACGCCTGCAATCGTGGACCTCATATTGTCCCTCTTTTGTTTATACTATAACTTTTTGAACGGTTTTAATGTGCAACCTACTCACACCCTCACAACCTTACAGATCGGAATTGTGGGGTCCTCTACTATTGTTGTTCAGATAGGGTACAAGCTGAACGAAGACAATCTTTGTAAGGTCCAGTTGTTCCATTTTGTATCAAGCGCCCTTCCGTAAGCCCGCTCGAATATGACATGTTCACTATTAATAGTTTTTCAAAAACTATACAGGCCAAAATATTTCAAGGTAGGTTTCCACCATAGCCTCCTTTTCACCAGGCCACACATGCAACGAGCAAATGGCAGTGAACATAAGTCCTAATGTGGATGCGCGGAGTCAGTTGTGACAAAGTCAATCGTTTTTTTTAACTTCTTGGTCGAGGTATTATTAAAATGGGAACAGACACAAGTACACCTAGCATGTTCCGTCTGTAGGATGATTAAAACAACAGAAAATATAGCCCGGCTTACATTGTCTTTGTAAAAAAAAACTACTGTGGCCTTTTTAACACCATGGCCACTTCACAACGAGCCCTGTGGGCTACTGGACAACCTTGACTAGGGTCTACTTATTTACAATGCTCACATTTCTTCCTTTTCTGGTATGAACAACACATTTGCAGACCGTGTTGACTTGTTTTTGAAGTGTGAATGTTATATCATCTAACATTAAACCGGTTGTAATTGTTACATGCATTAGAAAGACACATGTTATGAGAATACTGTAAATTTGGGCTACTTCTCGCACTAAAACGCACACAGTTTACTAGCCCGGTTGCCTACTTTACAAAAATAATGTCTCAATTACAATACAAGACGCTGATTTCACAGCAAGCTATAGGCGAAACCTTTGGAACAAACCAAACGGTGTCTCTCCTTACTGCCAACCCATCCATCAGATTATTTTCCCCATGACAGTAATAATTTACCTGGAAGAATTACAAGTATTCCCACCATGAAGCCTGAAAACTCACAACAATATCATCAAAACAAATAGTTTTAACAAGTCCCGAAGAGCCATCAACTAATATTTGAAAAACTCTGGGGGGGAAAAAATGTAGGAATATAATATTTTCAGAGACAAATCTTAATTGCAAACATGAGAAAATCTCAGGTTAGTTTGGGCCTGTCTATTATAAAATGAGTTTGTTTGCAACTAAATAACAACGGTGAAATATTTTTTAAGATCTTGTACTAAGGTCAAACAAACTGAAAGAAATAGCCAATTTATTTCCAGGATACAAAACAAAACAAGCAGAACGAGCCCCTATTAACTCACATAAACCTTCAATATAATAGATTCGGTTCTAGAGACCTAGAGCGAAAATTGTTTTAGACTCAAGGCGAATTATACTCCGCACTTGCAACCTCTTCATGTTTTCTTCGTTGGTTTTCGTCACATCTTCGGTTACTTTATTTTCAGAAGAATCTCAATAGGGAAAAATAGTCGACTTCCTTCCCTCCCCAGGGCAGAATTAACCCAGGTCCCAGGGGACCTAAACCATTTCAGGTTCAGTGTGATCCGGAATCTCAGTGTGTCATAATTGGGAAAAAACAGCGCCTGTTTACGTCGTTACAAATAATCACTCTTTCGCAATTCGCTTGAAATACAATGAAGAAGGTTTTACCTAACTTGTAATCTCACCTGCAGCGCCAAACCCCGAAGTCTGTCTGCCCCCTGCACTGATTGATAGATTCCAAACCATGACTTATACAATTTTCACAGTAGATTTCAATTCCGATCATCCTTCTAGTCTAAATAATTTGTCGAATAAAACGTGTAATTAGTCTCTAAAACTATTCCAGCTCCAGTCAAATTTTCTTTGTTCAACCCCAAATTAGTTTGTTATGATTCCAATTAGCTTGGACCCCACAGAGGAATTGTTAAGAAAAGGAGCAATAAAACAACAATAGCAGGAGCTGGACTCCACAACCCGATCTTAAGGTTGGGTGTGTGTTGGTGTCAGTAAGACTTTCCAGTAAGACTTAAGAGGGAGACTTAATCCAGTAAATATAAGGACTTCTATTTGTTTTCCCACAGTGTTTGAACTCGGTTTCTTTTTAAGTTTTGATATCTTTTTATTTCTTTATTTTTCATTGGTTTTGTACGTGACGAAAGCGAAGACATCACTCAGTCGAAACACTCGGATCCCTTTGGTTCAAGTCCTCAGTTTGAATGGGTAGACACCCCCACCCACCCACACACAGCCGTACGGATCCGGTTTGTGGGGAACTGCTATTGTTGTTCTATTATTCCCTTTGCTGAAGAATTCCCTCGTGGGGCCCAATTGTTCTTATTGAAATTACCTTGTGGGGTCCATTGTTCCATTGTTGTCAGGACCCCCTGACAAATGCCCCTGGGTGTGTCCACACCCACCCACACCCAACCTTACGGATACGGTTTGTGGGGCCCTGCTTTTGTTGTTCTATTATTCCATTTTCTAAAGAATTATCTTGTGGGTCCAGGTTGAAACTAAGGAATTCCCTTGTGGGTCCAATGTTCCATTATTGTCTAAAAGACCCCACAAGGGCACCCCCGTATAAATGCACACCCACCCACACACACCCAACCTTACAGATCGGGTTATGGAGTCCTGTAATTATTGTTTTAGTATTCCTTTTCTTAACAACTCCTCTGTGGGGTCCCAGCTGAAACAAAGACAATCTTGTGTGGGGTCCAATGTTCCATTGTGTACCGAACGCCCTTCCGTAAGCCCACTCGAATTCATGATGTTTGTTAATGATTTCTCAAAACCTACAGGTTAAAATCAAGGAAGGTTTCCACCATAGCCCTCTTTACACCATGCCTAACTTTGTATATTATTTTTTAAGGGCACACACTCATTACACGAAAGTCCATACTCAAAGTGGATGCACGGAGTCATTGTGACAAAGTCAATCGTTTTCAAGCTTCTTGGTAGGGGTATTACTAATACTATTATTAAAATGGGAACAGGCAGAAGTACACGTAGCATCGTTTCGTCTAGGATGATTAAAACAATAGACATAATACCAATTATATTTCTCTTTCTAGCCTATTTCACTCCACTGCAGAAGGAAAGCCTCTTCACCAATTCTCCATTTCACTCTATCCTGCGCTGTCTGTTGCCAAGCAATGCCCCTATATGTACTTAGTTCATCTCTCCATCTTCTTTTTTGTCTCCCTCTTTTTCTTGTTCGGTTTCTTGGCGTCCAATTGGTTGTTTTGCATGTTGTCATACCCCCTTGCTATAGGTGACCTGCCCATCTCCACTTCTTCGATTTAATGGTCTTAATAATATCATACACTCTTGATTTCTTTCTTCTCATTCGTCCTTCTTTGTTACTCCCATCATTATTCTTTCCATAGCCCTCTCTGTCACCCTTAGTTTTTTCTCAAGTCGTTTGGTGGTTGTCCATGTCTCGTTACCATAAGATAGGACATGTATGATGCACTGATCGAATACCTGCCTTTTCAGTGATATAGGAGTGGTGTGGTCTCGAAAGATGTGGCTGAGTGTGCCTAACTTCAACCATCCTAACTGGATTCTTCTCTTTATTTCATCTTCTGTTTCGTTATTGAAGGTGATCTATGATCTCTCATCCAGTCTTTTGTTTATCATGGCCCTGGGCCATTGTTTTCTCCTGGGCGGAATGGTTTTAGTCGGACTATATCTCCTTCTACTAACAACGGCAAATCCTTTGCGTGTTTGTTGTACTTGTCTGACTATTTTCTTTGGAGATGTTTCATTTTGGATCGCTCACTATTCAAGATGTCTGTGCCTCTTGGTACCAACAGGCTGTTAAATGTGGGGAGAAGGGTTCCGGTTCTCCGGCTATGCAGTCTTTGTGCCGGACTGCTGCTGATTCCTTGAGTTGGAGTATTTCTCAGTTAAGAAGTGCCATGTAGGGATCAGAATTGGCTTTCTTGCACTTCTTAAGTACTCTTTTGGCGGCCTTCACAGCTGATTCTACTTTGCCATTATTGTTTGGGGGAGATAGTGAAATGTTCAAAACCCCAAACCTTGGAGAATTTCTTGAAGTCGTCGGACGTGAACTGACCACCATTGTCGCTGAGGACCGAGTTTGGGATGCCATGTCTTTCAAAGTGAGTTTTCAACTTTTGTATGACAGTTTTGGAGGTCAGGTCATGGAGTCTGTCTATTTCCCAGAAGTTAGACAGATAGTCGACGGTGATCAAGT